>PVHX01013910.1:9388-52756 GCA_004024805.1 Geosciurus inauris | reverse complement strand
GAGGGGCTTGCCCCCTGCCAAACTGGGTGCCTGTCAGTATCAGGTTGAGACACCTGGTGGCCCCTTTTCTGCCCCAGGAAGGATCAGGCCGAGGTCTGGTCTTTGCAGAGCAGGGCTGTCTAATCCTGCCATGCTCTCGGATAGCGGCTGACCTGACGTCCATCTTTCCAGATAGATAACACGTTCCTGTGCCCGTCCCACACCTGCGGGCAGGAAGCCGCCATCACCCTCAGGCGTTCCTCATGGGCACCAGAGGGCACCGTGCCACTCACAACCCTGGGATCGCTGTCTGCTCCACGGCCTTTTGCAAAGGAACCATGCCCCCACCCCTGCTGAACGGCCACCCAAGCTGTCCTGAATCAGGCGGGCGAGGGGCTTGCTCCCCATGTGGGAATCTGGGCCTGTGTCCACTCGTTCACCCAGCAGGGCAGGCGGGCTGGGCACGTCGCAGTCCCAAGGAAGGGATGTGAACGAGCCTGAGGACAAACATGCCGGGGGTTTGAGGAAATGGAAAACCTCAAATCCTTTCTCTGGCAAGGGAACCAAGAAAGGAGTCAAAGGCAGCCAAGGAGGGTTCCAGCCTGGCCTCCCGGGTCCGACCCACATGTGCAGAGGCTCGCGAAGGCCATCTGGAAGATGGAGCGGGACGTGGCCTGGCACTGCGGGCTCGGGGAGAGGGCTCAGAGGCAGCCCTGCAGCTGGACGGCCCAGGCGCCCTGTCTAGGAACCAGAGATGAGCTCAGCGGGACAGGAGACTGGACGAGCAGGCCACAGACGGGGGCCTGGGATTCAGAAGGTGACGTTTGAGGATCTTGCCAGGGTGGCACGAGATGGAGCACCAGGCCTAGCCAAGGGGGCTTTGTCTGCGGGCAAGAGAAGGTTACTGAAGTGGCCCGGTGCTGGGGCAGTCAAGGTTTTTAAGCACAGGTGCTGTGAGGTGGTGCTGGTTCAGGGCTCTGTGGCACTGGAGCCTGGGTGCTGTGATCCGTGTCCTGAGGCTGGAGAGCACCGGGTCTCCCCCACCATTTAAGCTTGTTTTAAGCGCTGAGGACCTGACATCGTCTCTCACCCCAGGATCCCCCTCCTGGGGCCTCCCAGGGGGAGAACCACAGAAACCGTGAGTGGCTTCAAGTAGGGGCAAGCCCTCCCTGGGCTGAGGGTGTGCTTGGCGCCTGCCCTCCGCGTCCTGACCAGGGGTGCGAGGAGGCTCAAACTGAATACTGGGCTGAAGAAACATGATATTGACAAACCGTCACACAGAGCTCACAGTTATGGTGAAGACCCTGGCAGCCGGCAGGCAAGAACCCAGCACCTGACGCCAGTGTCCAACCCCGCCACACGGCCACCTGCCTCCCGGGTGACCCTGCTCCTGGGCCCCACGCAGATCACTCCAAGCCTTCCTGTGGTTTTAGGACACATGCTGTAGGTTCGCAAATACACCGTCCTGTGTCCAGGGGGCCTGGTCTGAAAGTGATTTGTTAGGCAATTTCGTCCCCATGCACACCAGCTAGAGCGCGCTCACGGGAACCGATGGCACAGGATGGGGACGTGTCGGAGCGGCCAGTGGGACCCAGCAGACACTTGCATTACGTAAGTCACAGGGTGCACCCGACATACCAAAAAGAAGCCTAGACCGCGGGAGCCTCACCAGAATGGGCCTGTCTTCTGGTCATCAAGCACCACGTGCTGCACCC
Source organism: Geosciurus inauris (assembly GCA_004024805.1). Taxonomy (NCBI): domain Eukaryota; kingdom Metazoa; phylum Chordata; class Mammalia; order Rodentia; family Sciuridae; genus Geosciurus; species Geosciurus inauris. Next base: position 51,062 of record PVHX01013910.1, on the reverse strand, counting down.
ACTGTCCAGCGCCCTCGGCTTGTTCACAGGAGCATTGATTGCCACAAACGTCAGGAAGACGCCGCGTGTGGCATCGCACAGAGGCCGAGATGTCACTAGACAGCAGGAAGCTAGCAGCTCCAGGCACCTTGGGGGGACCTACTCGTGCCTTCAGCCTATAGGTGCCCAGGGAGCTCGCTGATGAAGACTGCCCAGGCGTGGGTGTGCCCGGCCTGCGCCCTCCTCCTGCGTGCCTGCCCAGCGCTGACTCTGCAGTCCGCGTGTTCTGCTCGGCTCCCCTGTGGGTCCCTCATCTTCTCCTCCTAGTGTGTTCTGTGGCAGGAAGACAGTGCAATGTCAGTGTCCCCCGGCCACCATTGGGTATGCGGGCGACTTCCCTGTCATCACAACAGAACCTCTGGGAGCCCCTGAGTGTGCGTACAGAGGCCACCTTCCTGCAGAGGGCTGGAGGGCCTGCGCACCAGCTCCACCTCCAGGGCAGCGCCCCAGAGTCCCCGTGGTTCAGCCAAGTTAGACTCTAGCTCCGAGGGCTGGTACACTTGCACGGCTCACCCTGCACAGATTTGGTCCGTTTATAGCCTTAACGTTTACCAACATGGTATGTGTGCAAGGGCAGGGCCATTGGGGTGTCCTTTGCATTTGTTTGTTGCTTTGAGCATAGTTGCCCCGTTTTCTGAAGCACTTATTTCCATTCTCCTACACATTTCTTGTCTTGTTATTGATTTGCAGAAGCTCATTACATTTCAGATACTAACTTGGGCTCACCTCTGGTCACATGTGTGACGAGCTGTTACTTCTCTTTGTGTTTCCCTATTCTGGATTTTGGTGCAAGCCAGGAAACTCATCTTCCCCTGGTGCTGTTCTGACCTGTCTGGGTGGGTGAACCCTTGCCTACCCTGAAGCTATAAATATGTCGACCTAGATCATTTTCTAAAAGTCGTACAATTTCCCCTCCTGTTGGGTCTTGAGTCAACCTGGAATAGACTTTAGTAAGCAGTGGCGGGGGCCATTGTGTTGCTCCCTTATTTAGGTGAGGACACGCCCCCTGGGTAACTCATGACGTCCCCTCTGCCCTCTGGGATCCTCAGTGCTGTCTCCACCCACAGCACATGCTCCTGGCACAGGCAGCTGTGGAGCTCGCCTTCTATTTCATCAGTCACATTGTTTACTTCCGCATCACGGCCACACTCCATTCCTTTAAAAGCAATTCCCGCAGTTGGAAAACCAATTCTGCCACCACGCTGCTCTTTGCCCGGGGAGTCTTGTCACTGCGGTTCCTACCAGTATTCCAGTGTGAAACTTCTCAAGACGCAGTCACATGCACACACGCATTCATGCACACGTTCACACGCACATCCCACAACATGCACACACGTTGTTCACAGCCAAGCATTCCTGGATCTGCACAGGAGGACAGATGGATCTGTGAGGAACTGGCAGGAGACACACAGTTCTCCAACATGTATCTCTTCATTCGTTTGAAAATGCGTTAATAATATTTACAAATTTTGAAAATGTGTTAATAAAATTTATAAATTCTCTCCAGGAAAGATTTGTACATTTTTTAATTTCAATTATTTCCAAGTATTTTATATTTTAGATATTATTATTAATGATATTTAATAGCATATTTATTATTTATTTATTTGGTACTGGGGACTGAACCCAGGGGTGTTAACCACTGAACCACATACTCAGCCCTTTTTATTTTTTACTTGGAGACTGAGTCTTGCTAAGTAGTTCAAGTTTTCTCTAAGTTGCTGAGGCTGGTTTTGAACTTGAGATTTTCCTGCCTCAGCCTCCCAAGCTGCTGGGATTACAGGCATGGACATGGTGCCCTGCTGATAGCATCTTTATTAAAGTATAATTGAGTAGGGTGAAATGCAAGACCTTCAGTGTCTGTCTTAAAGCACCTTGCGGGTTTGCCCCCTCACCCACCACCCAGATCCAGTGTCTGACATTCCCACCTCCCTGGAAGGTTCTGCTTGCCCCTTCCAGCTGGCCACCTGCCGGGTGCATGGATCCCGCCAGCTTGCTCGCTGCCCACCCACCCCTTGTACCCTGGGACTCCATGTAAACGACTGCAGGCAGCAGGCCTCCTCTGTGACTGCCTTCTTCTCCCAGGACAGTTCTTGGCCACCAACTATGCTGCTCTGTGTCGGTGGCTGCTCTTCTTTGTGGCTGGCACCTCCTCTGGTGCACCTAGGCTGCACTTGGCACACCTCTTCCTCTGTAACACGTGTAGGTGGCTCCCAGCTACGATGAAGGCAACTGCAGCTCCTGTGGACGCTGCTTTCTGTGTGCGTGGGGCTTGCGCCCTCTTGCTAGCCCCGGGGCCAGCCATTCTGGTGGGTGCAGGTCTCCGGCTCACATCTGCCTCCTCTGAAGGCTGCTGGTGGTGAGCACCAAGTGCTTGCTGGCTACTCAGGACCTTTTCTTACGGTGTTGAATTGACCTTTTTTTTTTTTTTCATTTTTAAATTCAGGCTTTGTGTTAGTCAGCTTCTTTTTGGTGACAAAATGCCGTCAGCCTGCACAGGAGAAGGGCTCATGCCAGTATACAGTGTACATGTACAACCAAGGGCTCATGGTCCTTGGTTGCACCGCTCTTGGGCTTGTAGCGGCCCAGCCCATGGTGGCAGGAGCATGTGCTGGAGGCCTGTTCATCTCGTGGCATCCAGGAGGCAGAGAGGAGGGAGGTGTGGGGCCCAGCCGCCCTTCAAGGGCTGAATCCCAGTGACCTCACCTCCCAATAGCATCCCAGGCTGGGGACACGCCTTCAACAGATGGCCTTGGGAGACAACTATGGCAGCTTCTTTTTAAAAATCTCCTTATTAATCAACTGCAGAAATTCTTTATGTATTCTGATCCAAATTCTCTGCAGATGAATGCATTGTGTGTATATATACATATATACACGAAAGATTGAACTCAGGGGCATTCGACCATGGAGCCACATCTCCAGCCCTATTTTGTGTTTTATGTAGAGACAGGGTTTCACTGAGTTGCTTAGCGCCTCGATGATGCTGAGGCTGGCTTTGAACTTGTGATCCTCTTGCCTCAGCCTCCCAAAGTGCTGGGATTGCAGGCGTGTACCACCGTGCCCGGCTCATTGTAGATATTTTATTTCCTCCTCCTTTGCCAATTGCCTTTCATGTTTTTAACCATGTATTCTGAGCAGCAATGGCTTTGATTTTTGTTGAGTTTAGTGTACCCACTCTTGCTCCAATGGTCTGGTTTGAACACTCTCTGCCACCCTCAGGCTGTGGTGACATTCTCAGACTTTTCCTTCTAGAGTCCATACTTTTGGCTTTCATGATTATGTTCATGATCCATATAAAATTCATCTTGGTTCATATTGTAAAGTAAGTGATGAAGACTTTGTTTTGTTTTTTTTTTTCTGTATAAATGTCCAGTTGCACTGGATTTGTTAAATTTCATCTTTTAACTTAAACCTCATTGTTTGCCTACATTTTATATACCTTTTAAACAGGTTATCATTGGATTTTTAAAATATGTTTTGTTGATTTTTATCTTTTAGTAGAGGCTTTAATCCATTTACCATTTGCTGCAAAGACTTCAATTTTCCCCCACTAAATTCAATTAATGCTTATATGTGAATCTCTTTCTAGACTGTCTTATTTCATCAGTCCCTATGTCTACTTTACACCAACGTCATGCTGCATAAGGACTGTGATTTTATAAAATACTGTGTAATTTTCTCCTTCTCCAAAATTATTTTGGTCATTCATTTCAAGCCCTTCACATCTCTATATAAATTTTAGAATAAACTGCTAAGTATCTATAAAAATCATTTTGCTAGTCTGTTTTCTTCCCATCTCAGCTTTTCAGTTGAGTGAATACTTTAGAAATTGTATATGGATCTTTGATTTATGGCAGTCTTTTAAGCATATCATAGTCAAAGTGCTAAGAATCCCAGGTGAAATCTTAAAGACAGCTGACCAGGGTGAGGTACACCATCTTCAGGGAGCAGCATGAGCTCGACAGCTGACTTTGAACAGAACTGTGGAAGCCAACAGGCAGTGGAACGGCCCCTTCAGAGCTTCAGGGAAAAGGTGCCAATGCAGAATCCCACAGCCAGCAGATGAGATGAGACAATGACGGTGTCTCATGGCAAGAGGAAAGCTGGCAGACTTTGCCACCAGCATGTGAATAGTGCCATCGGCTCTGCCATCAGTGCTCCTCAGAGCTGGAGGAAAATAACCCAGAGAACATCACAGAGCTGAAGAAAAGCAAAGAGAATCCCAGATGGTAAAAATGCAGGGAAATAGCAATGAATACTTATCAATTATGACATCAACAACCTCACCTTCCGGTCACAAGGGGGTGGGGAAGGGAGCCGAGACACTAGTGTGAAGCTGTAGCATTTGGGGGAAATGATCCCAGGAGCACACTTCCCTGAAGCCTATTTGTGAAACTAACACAGATGTGCCTTTCCTTCTTATTGATTTGCACTGGATCTGTTAAACTTCATCTTTTACTTTAAATCTCATTGTTTGCTTACATTTTATATTTCTTTTAAACAGGTTATCATTGCATTTTTAAAACACGGTTTGATGATTTTTATCTTTCAGTAGAGGCTTTAATCCATTTACATTCATTTTGGCCACTGACATGTGGATTTATTTTTATCATTTATTTTGTACTTTTTATTTATCTTGCTTTTTGCTTCTTTTTCCTCTCTTTTCCACTTCTTTGGACTGCACTAATGACTTTTTAAGTTTGTTTTACAGTTAGATATGTTTCTACTATTTTAATGTCAACCTTTGGCATTTTAACAAAAACGCCAAAATCATCAAAACTCAAATTCAGTCAGTATATCCTACTCCCAAACAATAGGGGCTGAAAACACTTAGCCCAAAGCCTCTCTCCTGAGTGCCCCGTCTCTGTGATCCTCAGGCTCTGCTGCTTCGCACAGTCAGCGTCCAGCTGAATTGGCCCACGTACGTGCACGTCGTGGGGTGCCATCTGTCCTCGCCTCTCATCCCCCATGTTGCTCTCCGTCTTCAGAAGGTGCTTCGTGGCGTGTGCATGTTCAGGATGGATTTTTCTTTCCTAGGAAAGCACAGTTGTGATTCCACTCTCTTCAGGTTTCAACTGTTGGCGTAGAAAGATTTGGATTTAATCCAGTAGGCCTGCCTTTGTGGGAAATTTGCCTTTTCTCTCTGGCACTTTTAAGACCATCTCTAGTTGTTGGGGTTCTGCCTTTTCATTCAAGTCTCTAGTCATACACTGATTTTTATCTGTCCTGCTTTGTATTTGACTGGCTTGGTGAATATGACCATCAGGATCTTCTGTGCATTCTGGGAATTTCTTGGCCATTATTTCCCCAAGCATCGCCTCTTCGTCTTCTGACAGATGTGAGAGAAACCTCCCCACCTTACTGCCACGATTCTTTATCCCTCTCACATCTGCTCTTTTTTCTTTCGGGGCTCTGTTCAGTGTGGTTATTGTAGCTCCATTTCCCTGTTCCCCTTAATTTCCTCTTCACTTGTGTCTACTGTGTGGTTTAACTCAGCCACTGAGTTTCTAATTTCATTTACAGTGTTTTCCATTTTAGTGATTTGTTTGGCTCTTTTCAAATCTGCTTGCTCCTTGGTCAGTTTCAACCTCCTCTTTCTGCCTTTAACCACACATTCATTGTCTAATACTTCCAAGATGTGATGCCTTTTGGCTCCTATTTTGCTGGTTGTTTCATTGTATTTCCATTTAGGTCTTCTTTCCAGGGCTCTGTTCCCTTGTATGTAATGTAATTTTGACTGTGAACTTGAAACTCTTGGCAGGGATTTATTCGGAGGAGAACTTTGAGGCGTGATTTGAAGTTGGTTTTCTCTACAGGGGCTTTGCACTCACTTTTTTAAAGAGCTGCAAGGTGCCAACCCATGTTTCCACCTGATTCTCCAGGTGAGGCTCTTTGGCCCATCCTGGTCTGTGAGCAAGGCGCAGACTCTGTGCAGGCTGGCTTGCGGCTGCAGATTCCAGGAAGAGTTCTTTTTCTTTTTCTTCATAAAGGGTTTCCCCGGGGTATGGTATGGTGGGGGCGTCTCGTTTTCTTACTGACATGAGCCCTTTGACACCACCTCACAGGCTCCCGATAGTCTCCCTGCTAGGTGGATGTTGGCCTATTGCTGTCCCTCTGCCCTTGGAAGGCCACAAACACAGAAGTGGGCACTGCCCTCAGGTGTCATGGAAAAACCTGTCCTGGTATGTGAGTTGTTTGCCATGGAGAATCCTTTCAATCCAGGAAAGCACTTGACAAAGTAATTTTAAAATTAATCTTGAAGAATCAACAGGTGATAATATTACCAAGGTGCTGGGGGTAAAACCCACAGTGTGCTGTGGTGTCACCATCCCACCATGAGGTGGGACAGAGCCCCAGCTATCCCAGCTGCATGGCCTTAGCTCATGGTACAGCCGAGATCAGCAAGAACAAAGAAAAGGCCAGGAAATGGACCTGTGGCAAGAAGCAGTGGGGACAGGCAGAGGATCCCTCAACAGGTACGTGGTTGGGTAGCTGAGCCACCCAGAAGAAAACGTGCAGGCAGGGTTGTGCTCAGCCCAAACGGCCCAGGCGAACGGAAGAGTCAAATGTGAAAAGGGAAATGTGGGAAGACGTTGGAAGTCGAGGGCGACGGTGTACAGAACCCCCAGGGGAGGACAGGTGTAGCACGAAATGAAAAGGAAGAAAGCGGAAGGTGAGATCCACAACACCGACGTCCTCGTTGGAAGGAGAACGTGGTGGATCAAAGTCTCCAGCAAAGGCAAATTGGGGAAGACCTGGAAATGCGTTAAAAGACAAGGGACGATTGTGAATTGATAGACGAAAGGGTAAAATGACACAGGCCAGAAATTCACACCAAAATGCTCAACAGACTTCTGAAAAAAATCCTCAAGTTCACTAATAATCAAAGAAGTGTACATCGCCCAGCGCCCAGCGTCTAGATACTCAGGGTGTTTAAATGACCACACCGTTGGCAAGGTCTGGGCATCTCCTGGCATGATGTCCAGGAGATCAAGAGCTGTCCCAGCACCCTGGCCCAGCAGCCCCTCCTGCAAGCCTGCCACAGGTAGATCAGGCTGAGGTCAAGACCGTGCGACTGTCAGAAAACCAGGAACAACCCCAACGCCCATATCCAATGATAGAAGCTGCCTACGCGTTAGGTCTTTCCCGAGAATGTGATCTTGATGAGACAAATGTGAAGAGCCAGGCTGCGGAGAAAGGAGCAAGGGCAGCAGGGCGCAGCAAGCGGGTGCTCACCCATGTCCTGCAGCACCAGACACCACGAGTGCAAAGACGGCCCCAGAACGGACGCCCTCCGCAAGGACCCGCTCAAGGCAAGTCCCAGCCCCAGATGTAGAACAAGCCTGTGGAATTTTCAGGAGATAACGGGGGACATCTGACAACGCTGGGTGCAGCGTTGACTCCTGAGGCTCAACACCAAAGGCAGGAATCGCCACGCGGAAGCTCATTCGCACTTGGAACTCTTGCTCTGCAAAAGACGATGCCATGGGAGTGAGGAGAGGAACTGCACGCTGTGAGGAAATGTTTGCAAAAGGAACATCGATAAAGGGTGGCTTCCCAAAGCAGACCTCTTAAAGACCCAAACAGAAGGAAGACACACAGACGTCCAGCATCACGTGTCATTAGGGAATTGTGAGCCAAGTCAACAGTGAAGTGCCACCATATGCCAGTGACAGCAGCCAAAAGCTGAGTCACTGACAGTACCAAGTGCAGACAAGGCTGCAGGGCTGCGGGCACTCTCGTTTCTTCCTGCGGGGAATGCAAAATGGCACAGCCTTGGGAGAGAGCGTGGCTGTTTCTTGCAAAACTAAATGTGCCATGACCATACAAGGGAGCAGTCACACTCCCTGGAATTTAGCCAAGTGGACTGAAAACATGCCCACACAACACACTTGCACCTGATGTCTACCATGTCTTCATTCACTATTGCAGCCGAGGTGTCCTTCAGCAGGGAAGTGGGTGCACACATCATGATGCCTCCAGATAAAAGAATGTTGTTCAAGGCCAAAAAGAAATAAGCTCTCAAGCCATGAAATGACCAGGGGCACTTGAGAGCAGGTCACTGGGCAAGAGAAGCTAATATAGAAGGCCACACACCCTGTGATTCCAACTGTGATGTTCTAGAAAGGTAGAAAATCAGTACAAGAAGAGGCAGAGCTGCTATAACAAACACCTAAAACTGCAGAAGCAGCTTCAGGCCTGGACGATGAGGGAGGCTGAAGGGTTTCGGTGCAGCTGGAGGAAGCCTGCTTGGCTGAGGGGCGGGAGAGTGGGAGGTGAGAGCGGCTTCTCCACGGGGAGTCCTCAGGGTCCTGAGCAGACAGTAGGTGGAGGTATTATCATGAGGTCAGATGGAAGCTAGGGGAGAGACCGTCCTCTTTACAAAGTGGCAAAAGACCCATGGAATTGGATACCTGTCTGGCCGTTTCATGGAAGGTGGAGCTTCTCAGAGATGAAGCAGGATACTCGGCTGAGGAAATCTCTAAGCAAAGTGTTGAAGGTGCAGCTTGGATTCTCTTGAATGCTTACAGTAAAATATGAGAAAAACTAAGTGATTTAAAGAGGAGATTAAAAGGGAAGTAAAACTTTAAAATAGTCCTCAGCCTATCCTGATTGAAAAGCCACCAAGTGTGTTCCAGAAAGAATATCAAAGGTGTGGCCAAATGGCCATCAAAAAAGGACATTATTCAGCTGTCTAAATTAAAGCCAGGAGCTCCTGTCCAAGCCAAGGAAGAATGACCCAAAGCCACTTAGAGATTCTGGGGCTGCTCCTCCTGTCACAGGTCCCAATCACAGGGCCTGGGGGACAGCATGATTTGAAAGGAGAGGCCTGGACACTGCAAGACCACCTTGTGCTGGTGCTTCTGCAAGACTCTGCTTCCCACCAGTGTGACCCCAGGTTAGTGTCCGGTGGTCACAGAAGTGGACAGGCCACATCAGCTATGAGGAAACAGGGTTAAACCAGGCTGCGTGTGCTTCGTGCCACCTCCCAGCTGGCAGTGTGCACGAGCCTTAGGACTATAGCCACCTTCCACCCAGATTTCAAAGTAGAGGGCCACCTGGAGCCTCAGGTGCTTGATCAGGCAGAGAATCACCTCAGGGGTGGGGCCACTACAGAGTCTCCACTAGGGAAACCTGGAGAAGCTGTTGGACGGGGCTGCCCTCTCAGTCTCAGGCCAGCAGAGCCACCAGCATATAGGATAGCCACAGTCATGTGACTTGGGGCCTTGAGGCCACATGGAAGGCTGTACCCAGCAGAGCCATGCAGAAGGGCCACAGGGGGCCACTAGGCTCTGTCCCTACCCAGTGTGTTCAAAAGTGGGACTTGGGGTCAAAGAAGAACACTCAAAAGTCTGGAGATGGGTGACCCTGCTGGTTTCAGGCCTCCTCGGGGCCAGTTCCCCTCTTCCTCTTACTTTCCCCCGGAAGGGAAGCATCTGTCCCAGGCCGTCCAACGGCTGTGTTTCTGGAGCGTGGAACTGCCTGATTCCTCAGCTTCCCAGCTGGAGGAGCCTTGCCTCAGGATGAATCATGCCCTGAGTCTCGTTCATATCTCGTTTAATAAAGGGAAGGGGGGACAGAAAAACCAGCCTTTGAGAACCGTCCAGCTGCAGGAAATTGCCCACACTGCAGCACAAGGACCCAGCAGAGCTCCCCTGCAGACCCTGCCACGGGCCCTCCAGCTGGGATTCTTGTGCATGTGCAGCAAAGCACATGGGACCCCAATCTGGGTGTGGGGGTGGGGGAGGACAGGGTTTGAGAAGGAAATTGAAGTTGAAGTTGAGTGTGCATGAATGGAATTTTAATTCCACAGTGAACTCACTCCAAATTCCAGCTCCTGGAAACAGCTTGGCCCTGCACAGTGGCCTGTGCTTTCCCTACAACACGGGGTCTTTGGTGAACTAGGGAAATGAGAGGCCCTCCTCAGCCCGCATGGGGGAGACCCTGGAAGGGTCCTGGGGCTCTGGCTCCGGAGGGCCCTGAGGGCTGTCAGTGCTGTGCCCTTGCTCTTCCTAATTCCATGTGGAACAAGAGCTGAGGCCAGCACCTCACGCACCTTCCAAGGACCAGCCTTCCAGAATCCGGAGCAGGGGCTGGGGAGAGGTTAGAGGCCCTGTTCCATGGAAAGTTCTCCCTCTCCCTCTCTCCTCCCTCCCTTCCTGGTCCCTCCAGCCTTTCTTCCTTTCAGACACCATCAGTGTCTAGCAAGTCCCAAGTCTATGTCTACATTAAGCCTATATGGCTCTGAGTCCAGCCTCAGGAACGTCCCCTGGGGCACGGCCACCTTGGCCACCCTGGGGTCCCACTTCCACCAGGCTGACCTGCCACCCTCTGTCTTCACCCTCACATGGTAGAATCCAGCCGTGCTCACACATTCTCTTACTGGGGGACTCACTCCCCACCAAGCCCCTCTTGGTGGCAGTGCCCGCTAGTGGCTCTACCCATGGGCCTCTGCATTTAGAAATAGAAAGCTGGGCCATTGTGGCCTTCACAATGCAGCCTTGTTACTCTCTGGTCACTCAGAGGCCAAGGAGACTGCTGCCTCTCTGTGTCCTTTATCTCCCATGGCTCCGAGCTCGGGCCTGGGCAATGCCCACCCCGCCCATGCCATCTGTCCTGCACAGCAGATAAAAGGCACAGGAGAAAACCACATGTCGTGGAGCTGTGGGAGCTCAAGTAGCAATTAGACAGACCAGGGCTCTCCGTTCCTTTACCAGGTCCTGAGGACGTGGTATGAGCATCAGTCCTCACAAGGAAGCGCCTTGTTCAAGAGACTTGGCCAGCATGCAGCCCAGGGCGAGTTGGCCCGCCTCGTCCCTAACCGCAACTTCTTTCTGCAAGAAGAGAAGGGGACAGGATGGGAAGAAGAGGGAAGCTGTGTCATTTGCCAGTAAATGGTGATGTTCCAGACTGTGAGCCGTCCTGCGGGCCAGATGATTACTGGGCTTGTCAAACAAAATGGATCTGAGTGGATTTTAAAAGAGCCAGCTGCGAGGCGGGGAGTCACTGGGGCTATTTGTCCCTGCATCCCCGTGATAAGGACAATGCTTCATCAAGGAAGAATGTGGTGTGTGTCCCCCACTTCCTCCTTGGGCTGCCCCCAAAGGTAGGAGCTGGGACCTCTCAGAAACGCAGACGGTACCTCAGCTCTCGGGTTTCAGAAATTCCACTAGCCATGAATCATGCTTCGTGTTTGGAAAAAGTTGCAGAAGCAAAGCCGACTGAGGCTTGGGGCCCACCCAGGCGCGGTGGCGGGGCCAGCAGGGGCTGTTCCAGAAGCTGCTGTGCTTCCCCATCGGCACTCTCTGGGGCGGGGGCGGTGCTGCGGGCTGAGCACAGCTCTCAGTCACGGTCCCGCAGGTCCCAGGAAGCCAGATCCATGCAATTCACCATCCACACCACAAGCGCAGCTCCCGGATCCCGGTCTGCGGTTCTCCAGGGACCCTCTATTTCCGGGGGTGCCCCTTGGTCCCCCGAATGGAACAGTCCCTCAAGCAAGCACACAGGGACCTGCAGTGAATTATCAGGCGGGACATCCGGGTGCTGGTGAGGGACCAGGAGAGGGTGCGGGGAGTCCTACAGCCTGTAGCAGAAGGAGGTCCCAACGATGATAAGGAGGCCCCCAGAGACGAGTGCCCATGTTTCCCTTTTGCAACAGAAGCCAAGGCACAAGCACGGAAACGGAGGGCCCCTTCCCAGGTCACAGCCGACCACTCAACACGGACCTCACACCCTCGTCCACTCCAGAAGCTTCGGCCTTCGCGTCACTCCTGTGTGACCCTCAGGACGCTCAAATCCCCAAGGACTCTCGTGCAGAAGCCCCTCAGGGTCCCCGCTCCCCGGCCACCCTGCCTCCGTGAGTCTTGTCACTTGGCCTCCCCGCACAGCAGTCCCACGTCCTTCAGAACTGTTCCCTGAGGGCCACCAAGCCTGCCTTTCTGCAGCCACAGCATACAGAGGGCACTCTGTGGGCGTGGAATGTAGTCACCACCCGTGTCCGCCCAAGTTTGCTGGACACTGTTCCAGGGGGCATTTCGTGCTGCAGAGAGGTCTTGGATCCACTCAGCTTCCCCGTCGTCAATGACCTTCCCCGTCGTCAATGACCTTCCCCATCCCACGGAGATGGGAACCCTAAGATAGGAGCAAGCACTGCCCATGAGGAGTGGACAGGTCCCTGGAGCTTCCGACTTCAAGGCCAGGATGCCTGGGTCTGCTGCCCCTGTGCTGTTGCTTCACTAGTCATGTTTGGCTCATCTCATGGAGGTAAACGTCCTTCCTGCACCTGTGGACACAGGCCCGGCCATGCTGGGAGAGCATCTCTGGGCACCTGGCAGATGGGGGACGCTGTTTCCCCTGAAACCTTGTCAGCGATCCAACCGTTGGAGTCTCCAGCCCTGGGTACGGCCTTTGCCAGCCACAGCGGTGGCTCCTTCTGCCTTGTGTTTCCACTCAGAAGTGAGAGGGGCTGCTTCATGGGCCAGCGCTGGCCACAGGGGCACGGGCCACTTCTAGGCCAAAGCATTGCAGCCCTGCCCAGAAGCTGAGCACCCAGGCAGTGAAGGCACAAATATGACCACCCTCTTTGAGGGTGTGAGGAGTGGACAGGGGCCCAGGTGCTCAGCACAGCCACCCAGGGGTGCCAGGCCAACTTCTGCTGCCCGGGCGGGGCCTCCTGTTCACTCCTCTAGGGCCTCTGTGGACTCCGCTCGTGTCGCCTGATGGAGCCCCAGACCTGACTGCACAGGGACACGAAAGGACTCTCCTTTATAAAGGAAGGTGCCACCACCCGGCAAAAACTGCCCCCAACTTCAACAAGCACCTGGTCACGTCCGAACCTCACAATGGGGGAGAGTCAGTACTGGCTTCCGGCACGGAGCCCTCCAGCCCAGCACCCATGTTGGGCGCTCTCTCCCTCTGTCGTCTCTGCCTCCGTCTCTCTGTCTCTGCCTCCGTCTCTCTGTCTCTGCCTCTCTGCCTTTGCTTCTGTTTCTCTCCCTCTCTGTCTCACTCACGATATTTCTCTGTGTCTCTTCCTCTCCCTATTTGTCTCTCTGCTGCTCTCCCTGTCTCTGCCCCTGTTTCTGTCTCTCTCTCTCTGCCTCTCCTTGTCTCTCCCTGTGTCTGCCTCTATTTCTGTCTCTCTGTCTCTGCCTCTCACTGTCTTTGCCTCTGTTTCTGTCTCTCTCTCTCTCTCTGCCTCTCCCTGTGTATCTCTGTCTCTGCCTGCCTCTGCCTCTCTCTGTCTCTCTCCTTGTCTCTGCCTTTATCTCTACCTCTCTCTGTGTATCTCTGCCTCTCCCTGTCTCTTCCTGTGTCTGCCTCTATTTCTGTCTCTCTCCTTCTCTGTCTCTGCCTCTGTTTCTGTCTCTCTCTATCTCTGCCTCTCCCTGTGTATCTCTGTCTCTGCCTGCCTCTGCCTCTCTTTATCTCTTTCTCTGTCTCTGCTTCTCCCTGTCTCTCCCTGTCTCTGCCTCTCTTCCTATCTCTTTCTCCTTCCCTCTGTCTGGGTCCCCCTCTGTCCCCCTCCCCAGGGAGCAGCACAGTCTGACTTGGAGCCCAGGCAGCGGCTGCTTGATGCCTTGAGGGTCCACCTGTTGGGGCGCCGTGGGAGAGAACTGCACCCTTCTTCGGGGGCACGTGTCAGAAGGCGCAAGGTCAGGCCTCACCTCTTTGGAGCAGACCTGGGGCCCTTGGCACGACAGACCCCTTGGAGCGCAGAGGCCTCCTCGCTCATGGAAAATGCGCCTCATGGAGGCTGCTGTCTCCTCTGTTCAGGAAGCCAGTCCACAGGCTGGCGGTGTCCCCTGGTCGGAGACCAGCCGGCTAATGACAATCACAGACTCCCTGGAACCGCCGGGCTGGGTGCGGCAGGCGGAGCACCCTGGCCTTTCCAAGGCCTCATGTTCTCTGCAGTTTCCTCTGAGCCTGCCCAGTGAGGACGTGCCCGGGGTTGTGACCCAGACAGCAGAGCCGACCATGCTCAGGGCAGCCCGCAGCTCCAGCCCGGCCCTGCTGGTCGGGCGGGTCCATCTTTGCAGCGAGAGGAATGTGAGTGTACTCATGAAGTGCTAGGGCCCAGGATGGACCCGTCAAAGCTCCCACCACCAGACGCTGCTCTTCCCAATCAGCCATCTGTCGGGCCTGGATGCAGCTCCGCTAGCCTGAAGCCCCCGGAACAGGAGCCCGTGCGCTGCCCACCCACCAAAGGCGGGGACCACGCAGGCCTTCTGATCTCGTTTTGTCTGAGTAGTTTCCCAGGCTGGGAAGTTTGAAGATGGGACAGAGGCAGGCGAGGCCTCGCTGCTTCTGTGCGTCTTTCTCTTCCTGGGGACGAGAGCAGAGTGGGAGGGGGACAACTCCCTGATCCCAGGTCAGGCGGGGACCTCTGGAGCCCAGGCAGCAAGGACAGGTGCTGGGTCTGCCCCCCAAGAGAAGCCCAGCTGTGAGCAGCTGAGGGGTGAGGACCTTCCTGAGAGGAAAGAAGTGGCTGCCCCTCCGGTCGCCAGCTGGATGCCCGCTCTGGACTCACCGGGGACTGCAGAACCCAAGCTCAGCACGAGCTAAGACCACAGAGGATTAGAGGAACGGAGGCACGCAGGGGGATGAGGCTCCAGTCCTGTCCAGTTTCCTGAGTCCTACTCTAGACTCCCCCCTTCAGATCTTAGCTATCTGGGGACAGAGACCAGCTGGGTGAAGAACACAGGGTCGTGGAGCAGAGTGGCTCTCTCGCGGCCACTGAATTGAAAGAAGCCCCTGAGCGGGAAGTATGATGTGTCACCCTTAGCCACCCATGTCTCCCCAGCACACCAGATGGGGATGGTGGGAGTGCTCAGCTGGGACCCTGCCCAGGAGATGCAGGTCATCCTTGTGCAGCTCTAAAGGATCACCATGGTGGTCCCTGGATACATTCCTACAGTTGTGCAGTACACGGCTGCACAACCATCCACAGTGAACCGGAGTCTGGCCAGTTAGGTGGAGCTCTCCGTTCTTACGGTGGGTGAAACTGGGGCACTGAGGCAAGACTACAGTTAGAAAACTGAAACCCAAAACTTCAGTAGGACCAGGACCCAAAGTCAAGGTGCTTTGGGGGACCTGCAGCCTCTGTCTGCCCAGCACTGGGGCTCTGGCACAGGACAGCAAGCCATGGGCAAATGGTGACTGTATGTGCTCCAGTATCCCTCCAGGGGCCACCTGGCATCCATGCCACCTGCTCCGGTGCTGGAGTCCTCACTATGTCCAGGGACTGGGTCTCAGCAGCATGTGCCCAGGTGGGCTGGGCGCCACGATGGCCCTCCAGCAGGCTCGGGTTCCATGGGGAACCAGAGCCTGGGCCTTCGCTGTCCACAGGCAGGAGGAGTCAAGTGTCCAGTCTGAGAAGAGACAGAGGTCAGCTTTCTCTGCCTTTCCTTCCACTCAGGCCCTCAATAGATTGGACGGTGCCCACTTCGCCACCCACAGATTCAGCACCAGTCTCTCTAGAAACGCCTGGCAGAAACAGCATTCTCCCGGCTCTCTGGGCATCCTGTAGCCCAGTCAAGTTGACATGTGAATGTAAACCTCACAGGGAGCTGGCCAGGCAAGGCCTGCCCCCACAGGGCCATGTCGGGAGAACCAGGCTGGATGCTCAGGCAAGAGCAGAGGCCACGTCCAGTTCATCATGCAAACTCAGTCCTGCCTGGCCGAATCCGTCTGGTGGAGTCCTTCATTTGACACCAACACCCTCAGGGCGGAGCCGTGACTAACATTTGATTGCCCACCTGGGTGCCAGCACCTGAAGGGCCGTCGCAGCCTGCAGTCGGGGAGGACCCACGTCACCTGTAGCTTAGGGATGATTCCACAGAGACCCCAGAGGATGAGAAACTTGGCCAAGGTCACATGGCATGTGTGGCCCATGGGAGGTGACCTCAGGCATGTCCGAGGCTGCTTGTCACCTCAGCTCATCTGTCCTCTGCTGAGCCAGCCTGAGGCCTCTTCAGGTGCCCTCACATTAGTCCCATGCTGCGCCCCTGCAGAGGGACAGCGCAGGCAGGAGCACAGGCACCATGGTGGGAGGCGCAGGCCCCCCGTTGTCCTTGGAGCCCATCCTCGGGGCTTCTGTGCTGGGCGCCAGCAGCCTCGAGTCTGACCCTTGCCTGGGATGGTGACAGGCAGCACCCAGCTGGCCGGGGACAGGGAGGGCATCCTGAAGAGTGCCCCAGTGCCGCCCAGCGAGAAGAGCAGCTGATCCCCTCGGGCTGCTGGGAGGAACCTGCAGACTGCAAGACCCAAACCTGCATCCCTTGGTACCTGGAAGATGGAAGCCCAGGGTGGAGGCACGGCAGCTGGAGCTTGGTAGGTGGGTCTCGGATCTCCGTCTCCGTGGGCTCAGCTCACACAGGGCAGTGAGTGCACGCTCCCGTCCTCCTCTGGAAGGCACCCCAGGCCCCACCTCATGACCCCTCTGACCCTCATCACCTCCAAAGGCCCAGCCTCCAACGCCATCCCACACGGGGTGGGCTGCAGCACAGAAACTGAGGACGTAGTGGGTGGTCCTGCGGGATGGGAGAGGTGCATCTGTGGGTGGGCGAGTGGGAGGTGGTCAGAACCCAGAGCTCCTGGGGGAGGACGAGGTGGCAGGGGGCCCAAGAGGGTCCCAGGACCCAGCTTGCCGGCCCAAGAGGTGAAGTGGCTGGAGCAGAGCTTCGAGAGCTGGCTGATGGGGGAGGGACGGGGCCTGCAAGGGTCCACTGCCCTTCCTTCCTGGAGCAGGTGGCTGAGGGGAGGGTCCACCTGGAGCGACGGCCTTGTCCATGCTTCTCCCTGAGCTCCCCACAGCCACAGCAGTGCTCCTGTGGCTCCCTGGGACCCACCTCAATGGTCCTCTCACTGTGGACCTGGCACTCGGGGACAGCACCTGCACATTCTTTGGCGGAGACTCAGGCCTCAAAGGGCTCCCTGGAGACCGCCTACTGAGTCAGTCATTCAAAAACACTGTGGAGCACATGCTATGACGAACTCTCTACTAAAAACTGGGGAACCCAAAAGAGGAGAGAAAGGGGACGTTAGAGCAGGAGGCGGGAGGGAGGGACACAGCCAGGGCCTCCGAGTGGCCTGGTGGAGGAGATGAAGGCAGTCGGGACACGTGGGCAGGTGGTAATGGTTAAGTGGCCAGGATGCCCGGAAGTAGAACTGGGCTCCACAGCACCCAGAAGACAGCAGGCAAGGACAGGGGTCTCGAGGTCAGGGCACAGGGAGCCAGCAATGGGATCTTCACGTGGTAGGGGGTGGGCAAGGGAAGAGGGGTGCGCAGAGGTGTAAGATGAGGCCCCCAGGGCTGCCGGCTGAACCCAGGCCAGCACCGTGGGGCTGAGACCAGGGAGGCTCAGGTCATGGGGGCCATCTGGAGAAGCTGCTGGAGGGGAGAGTGCGAGGGCACGTGCCCGCGGGCCATCCCCGGTATATAAGGAGGCCACGGAGGCCCTGGCAGAGGTGGCAGGCAGAGCCCAGGCTAAGCCAGGTCTCACCTCTGCTGAGGACCTGGGCTTGTCCTGAGGACTGCGCTGGCTCGGCCCTGGCCGCAGGGTCAAGACTGAAATTGGATGGGAGTGGAGGGAGGCCTCCAGCACGTGGGGTGGGGGAGGGAATGGGGGAGGCTGCAGGGTGAGCGGCAGGCCACGTCCTCTGTTCCCCTAGCTTTCTGCTCTGTCCTGTGGGTGATTCCTGCTCGGCCACTCTAGGGGTGTCCTGGGTGGGCCAACCGAGGAAGGTGGGGGGACCTGTGCAGAATGCGGAGTTCGTCCAGCCTCTCAGCCCCGAGAGCAGACAGACTGACCGTTGCTTTTGGGAGAACCCAGGCTCCAGCAGCTTCCGTGGTGACCCTGGGTGGACTTCAGAGCCCCACAGGCCAGCCGGCTCAGGTGGGCCTGCACGTCTGCTGTGGCAGGTCTGTGTGGCTGCCAGGCCCACTGCTCGCCCGGGGCCTGGGCCTCACATTGCACAAGCCTGGCCTGAGCCTGGGAACCCAGGGGACCTGTGGCCAGGCTGGGGGCGGGGGTGCGGCCAGGCGGCTGCGGAGGATGTTTGCACAGTGAGTCAGAGCAGATGTGCACTGCACACCGTCCTGGTCCTCGAGGCAGAGTGAAGGCTCCCTCCCTCACCGCCAAAGGGGAGGCCCTGGAGGGGCATGCAGGGTGGCTGCAGACCAGGCGAGGCCCTGGCTGAGTGAGTGAGCTCGGGAGAGGACAGTGTCCTCGGAGCCCGCTTCCATCCCAGCAGACCCAGGAGGGACCGCCACAACCCACTGCCAGCACGGGCGAGGAGGATATAAATAGCCTGCGTTCCGAGCACGGGTGGTTGGCAGGCAGAGGGCACAATCAAAGGGGGTTGAAAGCAGCTCATGGGCTGGCAGTCTGTGACTGCAGGGTCCTCGCCGGGCTTTGTGGCCAACTATAAGCCTGGGGTGAGTTGAGCCATGGCCACCCAGGCCCAGTGCAGCATCTGGGTGCTCAGGGGGCTCTGAGCAATGTGGGAGCCGCACAATGTGGGGTCTGGGGCATCAGGAGCAGGATCGTCATACATACCCTTCCCCCCACCACGCACTGACTTGCAAACAGACGTGCAGGTCAGCCATTGGCCTGCTGTGTCCAGTCCATTCCAGAAGACTCAACAAGGGTACTGTGAATGGAGTTCTCCATTATCCTGGGGCATTTTGGGGCCAAAAGACTAAGAAAAAGGAACGAGTCAGAGTCAGTATTGGGCTCCCTGCAGGTCCCCAGCAGGGGTGGAGGACAGGCCCAGCAGGCCGTGCTGGGTGGAGTCACTGGGCCATCAGGACACTCACTAGGCTTACGGTTCTGGCCACGCGTCTGTGAGGACCAGGAAGAGGAGCTTCTCCCTCGCAGCTCCTCAGGAGGGCGCAGCAGCCACCCTCCGCCACGTGGGAAGCCTGGGGAGGAGGGGCAGCCAGGGGAGAGCGGGGCCCAGGGTCTGCACTGTGGCCCCCACGGCAGGGGCGGCGGGACAGAGAGGGTCACAGAAAGCTTCAGCCGGGTGGTCGGAATAACTGGTGGCCCCAGCTGCCTGGCATCTGGCCTGGGGTGATGCAGGCAGGGACGTGGGCTCGGAGCCGTGGGCTGGGCTGGGTTGGGGTGTACCTGAAAGGCACTCTTGGGGAAGCTGTTTGCTCTCCAGAGGACTGGCCCCGTAGGACTGGCCCCGGAGGCCCAGGCCCCAGGTGGTCAAAGCATGGTAAAGTACAGAAAAAAACCTGACCAGTACCAGCAGGCAGGCACTTCCCTCTGCCTGCTGCTCTGGTCCCCTCCCGGCATTCACACGGCTGCCACTGCTCCTTGGGCCTCTCTGGGCTCCCCAGCCTCCTCCAGGGCCTTCTCCCACAAGCTGAGTTGCCTCCTCACCAGCCACCAGAGAGGCCCTCCTCCAGCTCCCATGGAAAACTCAGGCTCCTGCACACCCTGCGAGTGGCACGCACCTCCTACGGCCTGCTGGCACCTCGGGGCTCCTCGCTGCTCCCAGGCCCTGGCTCTCGGGGTCACATGGACTCGCCCCACTGACTGGGCCCCCACCTCGTCTGCCCTGGACCTCAGCAGAGCCACCCTCGCTCCCAGAGCCTCTCAGCCTCCCCTGCCTTGGGCTGCACTCAGGACCCTTCTGCTCCCACGCCCTCCCCTCTTGCCTGGACAGGACCTCAGCCTGGACCAAGCTGCTGTCCTCTGTAGACCTGGCTTCGGGCACCACACACCTCCCGCTGCATCTCAGGAATGCGAGTGTCTGTCCACCACCCGACAGGTACGCCCCAGCACATCAGAGTGTCTGGAACCCCCAGGGCGGGCAAGAGCCATGAGGTTGGCGAGAGGGGGACACAGGGCAGCCCCTCAGGGGCTCAGGCCGAGGTGGCTGCCTCTTCTCTGGAGTAGGCTCAGCCCTGGAAGCCAGCGTGGGGACACAACCTTCTGCAGAAGGGAGTCCAGGAGTCAGCAGCCAGCAGGACGGGGCTGGGCCTCAGCTCAGGAGCCTGGGTGAGGGGTTGTCCCTCCACACTGCCAGACCCAGCCAGAAGCAGGGCAGTGAGGCCAGGGCCAGGGGCCTCTGTGAGTTAGAGGAAATGGCCAGAGGTCAGGATCCCATCAGACCTTAGCTGGCTGGGCTTCTCACCCAGGGCTGGGAGGATGGGCAAGAGGAGTCGGGAAGTTTCTGCCTGTTGTGTGTGTCTGAGCCTCTCGCAAGCCCATCCCAGGACACAGATGAGCAAACAGGCTCAGGAGTACTGCACCCACCATGCAGCGGCCACAGGCCCCAGAGAGAGCTCCCCTGATGTGTGCACCATGCAGTGCCTCTGAGCAGCTGGGACACTGTAAGGGAGCGTCCGTGGGACATGCCTGGCATGGGAGCAGGAGGAGACCCCGGAGGGACCTGTGTCCATTGACCACACCCAGACGTGGCATCACAGCCCTGCCCACTGCTGCCCTCCCTAACAAGGGGAAAGCCAAACTACCCCCAGCCTGTCCTCCACTTTACTTCAGTAACATTGGAAGGAGGTCCCAAGACTCCTGGGGTAGAAAATTTCAGAAGGAACCCCCCGGCTTCCCTGAGCCTCCGTGTCCTCATCTGGAGATAGGGTAGTGACCACAGGGCTATGGAGAATCAGTGGGTCTGGTTTCCATGGGGGCAAGAGCGACCCTTCCATCCTGTATTGTCCCTTATTGTCATGGTGCCCGCTGACGTTGTGGTCCTTGGACCTGGTTCATCAGAGCGGCTCACCTCAGCCCTGCGGCCATCCATCCCGAGCGAGGCTTACCCTTCGTTTTGCTTCTTAAGCCCCCAAGCAACCTCCTTGCGTGAATTCCCTCCTTCCTGAGAAGGTGCTGTTGGAGCGTCCTCTGGCCTCTGGGAGCCCCTGGACCCTCCTCACACAGTGAGTGCTTCTCTCCCGAAATCCTCCAGGACACTGGTATTCCGAGCAGCAGGCCCTCCGAGGGCAGGGCGCCGGCCACAGAACACGCACAGTCTGCAGCGGACAGTGCAAAATGGAAACTATAAACCCAGGGCCTGGGAGCAAAGGCCAGTCGTGTCTGGGTGGGCTGGGGAGGGACAGTCTTCCCAGGGCTGGTGACATGTCAGTTGAGACCTGGAGGAGCAAGGAGTCAGCCAGGCACCAGGACAGAGCGTCCCAGGGAGCACACAGCCCAGGCCACTCAGCTTATGGGCAGCGTGTAAGGACCAAAATGAAGGTCGGGTTGGAGCCAGCGGCCCAGGGGCTCCCAGGAGAGGGTCTTGCAGCTGTTCCAGCTGTCTAGACCTTAGAAGCTCCCCGGAGACGACTCCTAATTACTCAGGCCTGTCTCCAAAGGCCGACCCTTCTTCAGTAATTTCACTATGCAAGCCACGTCCCAGGGCAGCCCGCACAGGGAGCAGGACCTCTCGGAAGTCACTCTGGGGTCCTCGGGTAAGGTGACACAGTCCAGGCCACCTCCATGCTGGCACTCCAGACCAGTATGTCAGCATTGGCCCTTATAGGCCGTGACCAAGGTGCGGCCACCTGTGCCCAGGGGAATAGCGTGCACTCTGTGCCACTGGGTGGCCTCTCTGCCTCCCCAGTACATGGAGATTTCCCCTCACCCCGTTACCTTCCTCTCAGATACTGGGAAGGCAGGTGGAGACTGGATGGTGCTTGTGGACAGTCCAGAAACGGCACCCAGCGTGGTGGTGATCCAGTGGGGTGCAGATTCTGTGTGCAATAAGGCCAGCCAGGGCCTGCCTGCCAATAAGGGGAGGCCTAGGGACAGAACAGGACACCTGTTGGGCAGAGTGTGGCTGTGAGCTCACAGAGAGGGGAGGGTGGCTGAGCAGATCCTCCACCCAGGACGGCGACACCCACAGCAGCCCCCTCCAGTCCTGGGTGCAATCCACCAGGTCTAATGCCCTCTCCTCCCCTTCTAGACAGGATGCCCATGAGATCCTCTCCAAGGCTCATGGAGGGACAAAGCCTGGGGGTGTCTAATCAACGGAAGGCTTTACTGATGTCCCCTCATGTGGGAGACACCTTCTAAGACCCAGGGGGTGCCTGACCCACACATAGGCCCAAGGCCACAGGTACGTACATACTCCTCCCGTGAAGCCTGGCTGGTGGACCAAGCACAGCCAGGACCTATGTAGCTGCAGCCCAGGGCAGTCCTGACCATGTGCCCCATACGCTCAGGGGAGGTGGTCTCTCCCTCCCTCCCTCCGTCTCTCTCTCATGGAATTATCCATTTAGCGTCTGGGGACCTACTACACTTTAAGATGGTCACGATTACCATCTTACAGTCACATCTCCCTGCTGGACAAGCAGCTTCAGAACAGGGATGTGTGTTTTCACTCTTGCCTGGCCAGGCCCCGTAGGGTCGGAGGGTGTTTGTGGGATGAACGGGAGCAGAACAGCTAGGAGCATTCCCGTGAGACCGGGTGGGGCTCCAGGCCTGGCCTCTGCTTCCCCCCCGGGGGTTGGCCTTGTCTCACAGCCGCCTCCTGTGCTTCCACTGGTCCTATCCCATCCCATGCCATGGGCCATCCCTAGAATCCCCAGACCTGCCCCCTCTCCTCACCAAGGGTGACCACAGCCCATACCCCAGCCCCGCAGACCAGAGTGTTCTCACGAGAGCCCACCCTGCGGGTGCCCCAGCTCTGCTCTGCCACGCTCGCTGTGGTCCTGGGCTCGTGCACACAGCAGCTTGCGGACTCACTGTCCTGTTGATGGGCGTTTGGGATTTCCAGCTGGGTGCTCCGATGTGGCCTCCCTGAACATTCTTAACGCTCATCTCGGGAGACACACACGCGTTTCCACCACTTACAATCTTGGAGCGAGGCTGCTGGGTCACAGAGCTGGTGTGGTTTGGGCTTCCGTAGGTAAAGTCTCAGTGGTTGCCTCGTTGCACGGCCACCACGGCACGAGAGAGTTCTGGTGTCTCCACATTCCCATGATCCCAGGGTTTGTCGGTCTTGTTATCTGGAGCCATTTGGAGTAGTATGTCACTGTGGTTTCGTTTTGTTTAAAATGTTTATCGAGGTGAAATTCACATAACATAAAATTAGTTGTTTTCAAGTGCACAATTCCATGGCATTTAGTCCATTCACAATTTGCACAGCCACCTCCTCAGTACAGTTCTGGAACGTTCCATCGTTGCACAGTCAAACCCTACCCACTGAACCAGCTCTCCTGTCCCTCGTCCCCAAGCCTGTGCTGACCTCCAATCTCCATCTTGTCTCTGCACATTCCTCTGCTCTCGAGTCACATAACTGGAACTGCACGCTATGTGGGCTTTTATGCCTGGCTTCTTTCACTTAGTGTCACATTTCCAGGCCAATCTGTGAGGTAGCATGTGTTCCACAACCCTTTTCTTGGCTGAAGGACATTCCGAGTATGGACGACCACATTCCTGTGACTGTGGTTTTACGTGCCCCTTCATGGTGGGCGAGGAGGGGCCCTATGCGTGTGTTCCTCAACACCCTCTTTCTGAAATTCTTGTCCAATGTCCCACCCTTTCCTTCTGGGAGCAGGTCTTGGTCACACGCTGGACAAGCAGAGTGCTCTCTATGGTGTTCGGCACCCAAGTCCTGCTGGTCATGGGTGTCCTCACTGTCTTCTTCCTCTCTGTGGCTTTCAGTGTCACCCAGTGATGTCTTTGACAACTCTGGTTCCTCAGTGTGGGCACACCCTGAGTAGCGATCTGCTGCTTCCTGAGAGTGCTTCTGTGGTCGCTCAAGAACCCTGCCGGCCCTGGCTCGTGGACACGCCCTTGCTGCCTTCTGGAAGGCTCTGCTCCTCCCGCCTCCCAGCACTGGCACTGGGGACAGTGTCAGGGCCGAGGCTCCTCCTCTTTCTCACTTTTCCTGCATGGATGCCCAGGACATGGGGCCCCTTTGCTTATCAACACTCCCTTCTGGGGCCTCGGGTGCAGGGACCACATGGCTGGGTCTGTTTCTGTGCTCCGTTCCCTCGGCCCCGCTGGGGGCACCAGGGAAATGGCACAGCCTTGTCGTGGGTCCCTAGTAAGTTTTAGCAGGTGGCAGAGCAACTGTGTATGCTTTTCTTCTTCTCTAAGATTGTCTGGGCCACCCTTGGCCATCTGCACTTCCATATAAAGTTTAGAATCAGTTTATAGATCACCATAGAAAGAATTCCAGTGCTCTGGTTCCAATTCTATCAAAAGTAGATAAATTTGGTGATGAATGAACATGTTTTAAAAAATTGGTGCGTAGTAATTACACACGATAGTGTAATTCGTTGTGATACGTTTGCACACGCACACAGCCTCATTGGTCACCTGCCCTCCCTGGGACCTCCCCTTCCCTCTGCTCCTCCCTCCCCGGCCCACCTTCTCCCTTCTACTTTCATGACACCCCTTTTCTATTCTCTCTCTCCAGCTTCCATGTGACAGGAAACATTTGACCCTTGACTTTCAGAGTCTAGTTTATCTCACTTAACATGATGTTATCCAGATCCATCTATTTTCCTGCAAATGCTATAATTTCTTTTTCCTTATGGTTGAATAAAACTCCATTGTGTGTATACACCACATTTTCTTCATCCATTCATCCATTGATGAATTCTGGTTCCATAGTTTGACTACTGAAAGTTGTGCTGCTGTAAACATGAATGTGCATGTACCTGTATGACTTCAATTCTGTAGGATAAATACTGAGGAGTGGTATAGCTGGGTCATATGGCGCGGTTCCATGCCTAATCTTTTGGGGACCCTCCATATTGATTTCCATGGTGGTTGTACTAACTTACAACCCCACCAACAGTGTAGAAGTGTTCCTTTTCCTCCACTTCCTCTCCAGCATTTATTATTATTTGCATTCTTGACGATGGCCCTTCTTGCTGGAGTGAAATGCAATCTCGGTGTGGTTTGGTTTGCATTTCCCTAATTACTAATGATGTCTAGCACTTTTTCATATATTTGTCGGCCATTTCTATTTCTTCTTTTGAGAGCGTCTGTTTAGTTCATTTGCCCATTTATTAATTGGGTTACTTGGGTTTTTGGTGCAAAGGGTTTTGAGTTCTTCATATAATCTGCATATGAATCCTCTGTCGCAAGAGCAGCTACAAAGATTTTTCTCTTACTCCGTAGGTTCTCCCTTCACACTCCTGCTCCCTTTGCTGTGCAGAAGCTTTTTAAGCTGATGCTGTCCCGTCTGTTAACTCTGCCATTACTTCCCGAGCTCAGGGGTCTTACGGAGAGAGTCATTGCCTGTGCCTGTATGTTGGAGTGTTGCTATGTTTTCTTCCAGGAGTCACAGTTCCTAGTCTAATTCCAAGGTCTTTGGTCCATTTTGAGTTGATTTTTGTGCAGGATTAGAGACAAGGGTCAAGTCTTCTTCTACATTTGGGTGGCCAGTTGTCCCAGCACCATTTGTTAAACTTCTTTGTTTTCTCCAGTGTGTCTTTGGTGCCTTTGCAGATGAACGTCTTTGTGAGATCAGGTTTTCCACCTGCGAACACGATGCATTGATACATACGTCCATTTGTTTGCTTTTCTTTTATCTATCCCACTAAGCTTTTTTATTTTACTATCAAGCTATTTTTATGATTTTATTAGCTTAGAAAATTTGATGTGCTTTGATACCACTGTGAATGACATCTTTAAACTTTTAAAAATCTGTTAAAGACGTGGGGGAATAGAATTAATTATTCTATCTTGAAGCTAGCGAGCTTGCTGAGTTCAGTTTTAACTCCTCTTTCAGTGTCTGCCCAGAGATGACCAAGTGTATCCTTGACATCTAAAGTCTAATGCATATTAATCCTTTTACCAGTTCCTAGATAGGGAATGGACCTTACCAAGCTTCTTTAATCACCCCCTCTCCACTGAAGGGCTGTTGTGGGCCTGTATTTTATTCTGTACACACTTCGGGCTCTGTGAGCTGCTGAATGTTGACAAAGACTGTTCGACTCCAGCCACGCACTGACCCTCGCATCTCTGGGCTGCCATCTGGATGGTCTTCCTTCTTCGTGGAGAACATCTCTTTAATATTTCCTTTAGTATTAATAAGCAGATAGTACATTTTGTCAGGTTTTGATGGTCTGAAAATGTCTTTATTTCACATTCATTATTGAGGGATATTTCCACTGAGTTTGGAGTTCCAGGCTGGCAGATTTTCCTTCCAACCCTTTGAAGTTATCATTCCAATATGTCTGCTTTCCATCATTTCCTGTCCAGAAATTACCTACCAGCCTAGTGTTAGATTTTGAAAAGAGCATGCTTTTTTCTTTGGTTAGAATAAACTTCTCCCTTGTCTTTGCTTTTCAGTGGACTTGCCCCAACTTTACACGCCATGGAGTCCTTTGTATTCGTTTTGCGCTGGGGTATAGCACTTCTTGAATCTGCCATTCCTTGCCTCTCTTTGTTCTGGAGAAATTCTTATCAAATGTTGCTTCTGCTGTGGTCTCTGTTCTCACATTCTGGGACCCATTCCAGGTGCTAATACATCTCACCCTAGTCTATGTAACTCTCAAGTCCTTTTTTTAAATCCGTGTCCTCTCGCCTATCCATGGAGCCTGAGTATCTTATCTAGAGCTGTCTTCCCATTGGTTCATTCTCTAGATTCTGGTCTATCTACTGTTACATGCATCCATAAAGGTTTGGGGGTATAATTTTAATTTCCAAATTTTCCATTTGCCTTTTTAATGGTTTCCAGAAATTCTGCCAAAATTCTCATCTACTATTTTAATTTTTTGTCTGCATGAGACTAGTTACTGTCACACCTGCGTCTGATTGCATGACAGGTGAGTATCCTACAAAAGATTCCTGTAGATACCACCACGAGAGGGGATTCCACCTGCCTCTGGGCAGAAGTGGGAGTCACACTTGGGATCGACAGTGACACTTTCCCAGCCCCTGGAGCAGAACCAGCGGTGAGCCGGGGCCCCGGGAGCAACTGTGACCTCATCACCCGATCGGCTCCAGCTCCGCGCCTCACCATGGGCTGGAACCAGGCGGCACAAACATGAGGAGGACATGGTCCCCGCTCTCAGGGAGCCAGCCAAGGAGGACAGCAATCATAACAGACACAAAAGGACCCCAGCCAGGCTCACCCAGGGGCAACGAGTGCATGGGGTGGGGGACCCTGAGTCCAGAAGACACTGCTGCCCGGGCAGAAGACCCAGAAGGAACAGGAAAGCTGGCCCACCCCGGGTGCCTTGGTCCAGTTCACCAGAGACAGAGCAGAGAAGGGGTGCTGCCTGGAGGGGGCCGGCAGGGCCATGCAGGGTATTTGACATCATCACACTCACAACCTTGTGGGATCCTGGTACAGAAGTGGTGTCACTGACGGTAAGACTTGGGGTACAAGTGGGCAAGGGCTTGGGCACTGTCCTCAGGCTACCTGCAGCTTTCTGTGTGGTATAGAGTCAGCTCTTAATCCACATCAGTTCCTCTGTCTGTGCATGGGGCTCACAGAGGGACCAAGAGCACAGGAACAAGCGTTGGATGGTGTCCACCTGGCCACGGCCAAGTCCCTGTCCTCTCTGTCCTGGTGGTGCTCGCCTCTTCACCAGGGAGAGGGGTGGATAATCACAGAGGCTGACAGGTTTGGAGCCTTTATCTATCGGTATGATTCCCACCCCCAAAATCGGAAGGCAAACCAGAGAGTGTCAATGTTAAAAACATCTTGTAAGACTTCTATCTCATAAAATAGGAAGGATGTCATCTCGGAAAAAAGGACGCTGTTGAGTAGCAAATAAGTGAAGCTTTATGACAACTTTGAGACATTGCTCTTATTTGGTTTATCTTGCCAGGGACCTGTGGAAAAGCCAGCCCACACTGGCACCATTCGGGACATACAGTAGCTCTAAGGCCCTGTCCAACTCTGGACACTGTGAGTCATAGGAAATCCACTGTAAGGCTAATTCCACTGGCCAGGCTCCTCATTTACCTCCCCAACTCATAAATATTTGAGGACAAATGTATGGCACCCTATCATTTTGAGCAACTTTCTTTTCTGCTTATGATGATTCGTTATATAAACACGAAAATGAGTAGACGCCTGGGTAGATTCCTGGGTGATGATCACACTGGCTGTCGACTGGACTGAAGGTCTGTGTCTTAGTCCATGTTCTGTTGCTATAACAGAATATCCCAGACTCCCAAAATTATAAAGGAAAATAGTTTATTTACACTCCTGGTCCTGCATACTAGGTAGTTCAAGATCAGGTGGTGACCTTCAGTGGGGGCCCCATGCTACTTTATAAAATGGTCTTCAAGTGGAAGGGGAGGCGACCACATGCAGAGGTGAAACATGAAAGGTAGCCTCACTTTTTAATAACCACCTCTCAACATAATCAGTCCTTCAAGAGCAAGAACTCACTCATTGCTTGGAGAATCAACACAGTCACATGAGGGTATCAGTCCCGATCCCATTGATGACCAAATCATGTCCTATAAGCAACTGCTACAAAATCCTTGATCTTAGAAGTCATACCCAAGCTTCCTTCCAGATATTTCAGCAGGATCCAACTGTGGCTTTGTAAGACTTCTTCCTTTATAGGTGTTTTGTGGAGCAGCGGAGGGAGACAGAAAATGGCACATGGCTCAGAAGGTTCCAGAGAAGACAGGTAGATAGACAGGCCACCCAAGAAATCTCTCCATTTCACTGGCCAGTACCATGAGGTGGTGTGCATCTCCATGACACAGACAACTACATTTACCAGGGACTGCGGCGACGGTGCCTTCCCTCCCATGGTTCTCTTGCAGTGTGACCTGACCACCCCTCTACCCAGAGTGGGGACTGTCCAGGTTCTGTGGGCTTGTGGCCATTTTGGCCAAGAGATCACAGAGAGAGTGTGAGGTGTGTGATATCTGAAGCCAGGTCAGGAGGGCCATGCAGTGTCTGCTCTGTCTGACGAGCCACCAGGTATGACGTCTGACTCCCCAAGTGGGGCGTGGTATGAGAAGCCCAGGCCACCTGGAAATACTTAGCCAATAGCCCCTTCTGAGATCCTGTGGCCTGAGGGCCTCAGTACCCATGTGGACTGAGGAGCCTCCAAATGATTCTGTCCCCAGCTGTGTAGTCTTCTCAGATACGAGGCTCCAGGTGCGGTGTGGCAGAGACAGGCCACACACAGTACGCCGTGTCCCACTTCCTGCTCACAGGAGCCCCAGCACACACAGGGCTGGATTACACACCATACGCTGGCTGGCGCACAGCAGTGACCACTAGACACACAGGACTTAGAGTCTCTCACTAGCTTCTTTTTTTAGAGTCCTTCAGAGTTTAAAAACCTAAAAGGCATGTGATTTTCTTTTCAGAAAGTGACCATCCCTGCAAAGGAAATATGCTCCTGTTCTCAGGGCTGGCAGGCAGCCCTCGGCCACCACTGCCTGGCGCAGACACCATCCTGATTCCCCACAGCCTCCAGTGAGAGATGGCCAGAAAGCACCCACTGCCTGGTCAAGCCATATTAAGGGGCTTTTGGGGAAGGCAGAGCCAACCTTGGGCAGCCAGTGGGGACCAAAGGCCTTTGCAGGCAGGTCAGGAGGGCTCCGTGGTAGCAGGAGGGGCCGGCAAGCCAGGACCTACCACCAGGCTGTGATTTTCCAGCCCTCTGTGGTCCCCAACAGGTCTGGCTCAGTGCCCGTTGGTGTGGCATGCAGGGCTTCGGTTCACACATCAGTCTTACCACCTGCCAGTCCTGTAGGATTCCTACCTCCCCCCCCCACCCCATGGCTATTCCCTTTCCTCATGAGGTGCCCGTAGGTGGTTTCAGGGTTCCCATGACCAGGTACTGCTGCTACTGGCCTTCAAATGCGTGTGTCTCGTGTGGCCCAGGAGCTTCGGGGGTGTCTAGTTAGGAAGGAAGTGGGGGTGATCAGGTGCTGCCTGTTATCTTAGCAGCTTATCAACATGCAATTCACCCACCACACAGGTAGCCTGGGTTGCCCGTTTAAAGAGTACAGGTCAGTGGTCTGCGGTGTGTCCACAGACATCTTTGCCATCACCACAATCCACCCAAGGACAATTCTCTCATCTCTGAGGGACACCTGGCCCCTTCAGCTGTCCCCAGCTTTACCCCAGCCTGAGCAACCAGCTCAGCTGTCTGTCCCTGGATTCCCTGCCCCAGGCATCCCTGCACACAGGGTCACACAGCCCAGGGACGCGGCAGCCGGCCCCCCGGGGAAGATCCAGAGAGCCCCCAGGTGGAGGAGGCGGGGCTTCATCTCACCTGCTGCGTGGCTACTGCCCATCGCTTCCGGCTCACCAGCTGGCGGACACTTGGGCTCTTTCCTCCTCCTGGCTGCTACCAACAAGAGCACTGTGCACATAAGCACGCAGGTGCTAAGTGGCCACTTTCATCCTGGGAGGTGATGCTGGGCCACTAGGTGACTGCCTTGCTGGGTGCCCCCAGTGGTGCAGGGGAGCCCTCCTTCAGCTCCAAGGTCATCGCTTCACTCACCAGCTGTCAGCTGCCACCAGCCTGCCGTGCCATGGCCTCGCCAGCATATGGCACTTTCAGACTCTTGACAGTCACGTGCAGGTGACGTGGCAGCCCCTGTGTTGTACCCAGGGTTTCGGTTGCTGGGATGGAGCCATATGAAAGCCCTGCGGCCACCTGTGTGAGTGCAGATGTCCGTTTCTTCCGGGCCGACCCGTGAGAGGGTGGAGCCTCTTGCTCAGGATGCTGTGGCCCGATCTGGGTCTCTGGGGGACTTCCTGTTCCAGTCCTTGCTCTCCTCCTAAGGGAGCGTGAGTCTTCTCACTGACTTGCTGAAATCACTCATGACTCGACATTAATCCATCACTGTTTTAAACACGTCCGTGGCTTGCCTTTTTGTTTTGTTTTTGGTACTTTCGACCATCAGAGGTTCTTTATTTTAATTGAACTTATTACTCCTTCCTTGCATCCTTGTCATGTCTTGTTTAAGAAATCTTCCCCTATGATTTCCCCTGAAATCACAGAGATGGTCTCCTCTCTATCACTCAGGATTCTCTCGAGAAACAGAACCAGTGGGAGATCACTGTTTCCATGGTTTCTCTATTTTGGTGCATCTGCAGGATGAATTCCTAAGCATCTGGAAGTATCTTCACTCTGTCTACAGAGAGAGAGAGAGATTATGGGAACTGTATCTTCAATCATGAGGCTGAGAAGGGCCACGATATGCACCCTGCAGACCCAGCAGGGCTGGTGGTGTGCATCCAGTATGACTCCAAAGGCCTGAGGACCAGAAAGGCCACAGCAGTCCATTCCAATTCAAAAGAGGAAGACCAATGTCTCAGGCAGCCAGACAGAGCAATACCTCCTTCCTACCCCATCTGTTCTATTTGGGCCTTTACCTCACAGGTGGGGACCATCTGCTTTACCTAGTCCATGGTCCAAATGCTAATCTCATCCAGAAACGTCCTCACAGGCAGGCAGATTCGTGTTTACCAAATATCTGGACACCCAGTAGCTCAGGCACAGTGACACATAAATTAACCACCACACTTTCCTTCTCCTCTAGGAATGTTAAAGTGTATTTATCACAGTTTTTAATCTGTTTAGAATATACTTTTGAGAGTGATGTGCTGTGGAAACCCAATATCATCTCTCTGCAAATTGATAACCAGTCACCTGATTGGCCCACCCGAGGGCTGAACTTGCCTGCCCTCTGCCTCCTGGCATCTCCCTGTGGGAGCAGGTCTGCTCTGGGCTTCCTGTGTGAACCCTTTGGCCCTTGGATCTCTGCAGCCTTTCCTTTTCACTTTAGCTTTAGAAGTCATGATGGTTTAAGGTGCACGTAGCCACACCTGGTCCTTCACTGCTGCTTTGTTAGGTTCAAATCTGGTCCTTGTCCAACAGTACACCTTGGAGAGCCAGGTGTCCTTGACAAACAGCACAGACTTGGTGAAGATGTCACTGGAATTTCACTGAAGGTGTGGGAGACCTCGTAGTCCTCCCCATGAGGTCAGGTGTTGGCTTGTCCTTCCTTCCAGGTGCTTGGGGCTTTATCCTGGAGGTAGCAAACTCACTTCAGCTGCTCCCCTCACCGACGCATGTTCAGGTAGACACCTGGTGTTTCTAGAGCAAACAACTCTGTGAATGGTGGACATGCCCACGTGTGGTTCTGGAATGTGAGGGAAGGGTGTTGATGAGATGGAACAAGGCCAGGGACCTGCTGGCCTGTCTGGGAAGATGTACTGAATTTCCTCCTGAAAAGATCACAGGAGGAACCAGACTCTGCAGGAGGAGGCTCCAGGCTGGCGGGCTCTGGCTCATCCTCACCCACCTTGCAGCTTGGCAGACTGGGGCATCCTGTGTGGCTTCACCAGAGCAGTAAGGCTGCCTGGCATTGCACCCTCTGCCCCGCCCATGGACAGGTACCGAGGGCCTCCAGCCTTCCTCATGTACCTGAATAAGCCCCCACCTTGACCAGGACCCCAGATCTATCTGGGCTCTTCCACAGGGTGGGAATTGTGCAGGAAGAGGACAGCCTGTGCCCAGTGAGAGCGGCTTAAGCACTCAGGTCAGTCGCGTTCCAGCTGGGGCAGGCGGGGCTTCACACCCAGTGTCTGCCCTCACTAAGGCACGTGCTCACTTGGTCTTCAGTTCTTGGTCTCCAGTGCCTTCTCCAGTCCCCAGAGGCACACGGCCAAGGACCCAGGAAGGCCAGGCTCTGGAACCAGGGACCAAGGCCCAGCAGCCAAGGTCCCAGGAAGCCCTCCCACCTGGCCTTTGGAGGAGTTCAAGGACATAGCTTCCGCTCTATTTTATTGATTGAAGTCCTCAGGGGAGAGGGGAAGGGAAATCAACCACCTCTCAACGGGAGGCGGCATCGAAGTGCAGGAAAGAGGGACAGCGGTGTCGGTCTCTGCCCCTGGCTGTCTGGACGACTGTGGTGACAGCAGCGTTGGCAGGGCCAGGCCACCTGTGGGGTCTCAGCTGAGCGGGCAAGGCCAGCCCTTCAGCACCTCAAGCTCCCACCCTGCTCCTGCTGGGCAGCAAACCGTGACTGCAAGAGGCCTGGGGTCTGGTGGGGCTCAGCCCAGCCCCGTCTCCTTCCAAAGGCCGGGCTCTTCCCACCACCCAGGGCCTCTCCCGGGGTGTCCTGAGTGTCTTCTGAGGGCTCACAAGGCCTCCTTCGCCCACGTGTCTTGACTTCTGACATTGATTTCACTGTGAAACCCAACATACAAGGACACGTGGGAGTGTCACAGAGTGAACATCCACGCACCCGGTGTCCAGGTCAACGGTCCGCTGCCCCCTGGCCCAGCTGCTCCAACCCCGGCCTCGTGCGTCCCTCCTGAAGATAACCACCAGCTAGACTCCCGGGGAAATTGCCTCCTTCTTTCTCTTTGGAGGTTTACTATCTAATTACGCAGCCCTAACAATATAGTTTAGTGTTGTCTGTGCTTGGATGTTATATAAATGGAATCCTACGGTCGGTTTGCTTTGAAGTGCGGCCCTTTCCCCTCACAATTATGTTTCTGGGTGTGTGCACGTTGTCCCGTGCGGCTCGGCCCGTCCCTGTGCGTCCACAGGGGTTTGTGGTTTGTTCTGCTGTAGCTGCTTTGTTCTGCGGCATGGTGTCTCATTGTGAGAAGGTCCCAAACGTGGATGGTCGCCAGGCCCAGCCAGGCCGCTCGGGGCTGTGGATGGTCACCAGGGCTGCCCAGGTTGCTTGGGGCTGTGGTCCCTCCTGGCGCAGTCTCGGGGGCACCTGAGGAGCAGGAGTGTACCTCAGGGTGAGCCTGGCCTTCCCCACAGAGGGCAGGGCAGAGGTCTCCGTTCCCACCCGTCCAGCAGCCACTGCATGCGATCTCAACATGCTGTGTGCTCCATGGCCTTCCAAAGCCAGTTCCGACGGCATGGTCAGGGAGTGACGGTTCCCACAGTGCCACTTTTGTGTCCCTGAAGCTGCTGGGGTTGCGGGTCCCCCCCCCCTTGTCCTGACTTATTCCCTCTGCTCCTCAGGGCCCCAGTGGGGCTGGGGGACAACGGTGCCCACCTGCTGCTGTGACGAGGCTGCAGGGCCACGGGGCCTTCCAGAATCCACGAGCTGAGCAGGACGGCCACCGCCACACCAGCCACAGCGTGGGCAGCCGGGAGCTCCCACGTGCACCTGCTGCCATGCTCCTGAACCCTCCCCCCTTGAGGTCTGCGACCTTAGACGGCGCTGATGGCACAGGAGTCCGAGCTGCCGCCATTTGTCCCTCCTTCCTTCAACACACCTCCAGCACAGGCTGATGGCAAGGAGCCGTCGTCCCTGAGCCCTTGCCCTGCACGAGCACGGCTCTCAGCATTTCTGCAGAGGTGAGCTCACTCAACCCCACTCAACCCTGCAAGCTGTGAGCACCTCCTGTTTGACAAGCACGACCACCAAAGCACAGGAAGGTCAAGGAAGTTACCCAAGGTCACACAGCTAATGAACTGCAGGCGTCGGGCTCCAGCAGCTGCAGGTGAAGGCTCTCTGCAAGCACCATGTGCTCAGGGGACCAGAAACTCCCCTGTCATCACCCTCAGGGAGGACTGGGGCTGCCTGTCCTGAAGTTACTCCACAAGCCACACGCCCCTGAGGGCAAAGGGTCCACACACCCAGGGACGGAGTAGGGTACAGAGCCCAGAAACAGTCACAGGCATGCACTCGACTGTTCCAAAAAGTGCACTACATTTTAAAATAGTTTTGGATTTAAAGAAAATTCGCCGGGACCACACAGAGCCCCCAGGGACGCGCACCCCGTTTTCCCCAAAGCCAGCATCTCACATCCACCTCTCCATCATGGGCCCAGTGACAGACCATCGCACATCCGTCCCCAGGCACCACCTCCTCTTCTGTCCCAGGAGCTACGTGGCATTCAGTCCCCACAGCCATCGCTTCCTCTGGGCTGAGCTCCTTTTCCCTCCGTCTGATGTACTTGGCCAGCGTTTCCCAAATGTCCTCGCTGGAGACAGTCCCGTGTGCCTCTCGTGACTCAGCTAGGGTTGTGGGTTCAAGGGAGGGGAGCACGGGAAGGAGGTGACCTTCCCGCCATGCCACATGGGTGCCTGTGCCTGCTGATGCACCCCACTGATGCGCCCCCTGGCCACCTGACCGAGGAGGGCCTTCCGGGGCTTCTCAAGACAGGACTTCCCACTCTCGCTCCTGGGAAGCAGGGACAGGTGCAGCCCCCACCCAAGGCGGCAGCTAGAGGGAGGTGTTCTCCTGAGTACCTGGCACTCTCCTGTGCCCCTTCCCATCTGATGACTTGGCCAGAAACTTGAGAATTTATTCTCAAATAATTTGGATTTTACTCCAACACCACGAGTCGTTCAGATCACTCCACCGGGCCCCCTGAGGTAGTGTCCCTGAGGCCCATTTCCACCACCCACTCTTTGATCCCACAGCACAGGATGCCCCAGGCTCGGCTGGTCCCTGCCAATGGAGAATGGTGTTCCAAACAAAAATCTGGACCGTTGGTGTGTCTGCCACCAAGGGCCCCTCTTGCGTCAGGCCTCCCTCAGCAGACGGGCCTGGGACAAATGCTCGTAAATAGCCCACACAGCCCACGTAGCCACGGTCTCTGTGATCCTTTCTGCATCTGTCCATTGGTAGCTACGTGGAGCTAACTGGAGCTCACAGTGCAGTCGGCTCTGGCCTGTGCCCCTGTGTAAACTGCCGCTCCAATGGCGGGACCTGGAATCCGCTCGCCCTAGGGGCTATTTGTTCAACCCCCGGCTCAGTCGGCCAGGGCTGTGGCCCAACTGCCCCTCTTCCCGGGCTCGTGCTGGGCTCCTCCCCTGCTGTCTCCTGGCTTCTAGTCCAAGCTGTTCCCCGAGATTCCCAGGTCAGTGTCCTTCCCCAGCCCTTCAGAGATGCTGTGTCCTGCAGCTTCCTGTCACCGTCTGCAGTTCATCCTGAGATCCCCTCAGCATTTGGGTCAGAGTTTTTTCTAATTTCATGCATGAATTTTGGCCCCTGGGCCGCAAGCTGCGCTGGTTTTGACAAATGTGTAGTGTCCACACCTGCTGCGTCCTGCAGTTCCACCCATCACGCCGAGGATATCCCATGCATGCCCTTCAGCACCAACCAGCTCCGTACGCAGCCCCGGCAGCCACGGGTCAGCTCTGTCCACAGTTCTGCCTCTCCTGGGGTGTCGTTCAAATGCAACACGTGATGCGTCGGCTTTTTCACCCAACTTCTCTCCGTGAGATGCATTAAGACCCACGCTTTAAATGAACACTCGTGAACTGAATCCTCAGCCCATGCATCTCCAGGGCTAAGGATTCTCAGACAGGATGGACCATGGCTGTCTACCCGAGGGCACCACAGCTGCCTGCCGTCTTGGGGGATCTCAGCAGTGCTCCTACAAACACGCAGCTGCGGGCTTAGTTTTCAGTTCACCTGGTGATTGCACAGCAGTGTGATTCTGGCTCACAGGGCAGGTCTTTCTTTGGTGGAGAGCAATCCGAAGGTGGCCACATCATCTTGCATTCCCACCCGGGTGAGTCCTGCAGCAGCTCCCGCCACTCCTGCAGGTGCACAGTGGTCCTAGCTGCCGCTCGTATCTGCCTTTCTCCGCGCCCGATGATGTCCAGCATTTTCGGAGCTCACTGGCCATGGCTCTTACTTGATACGAGTTTGTTGAGATGTCTTACTCATTTTTAATTGAGTTGCTTTCTTCTTGTTAGTTGTAGGGCCTCTTAATAGATGCTGGATGCCACTCCCTCCTCAGACATAAGGTTTGAAAGTATTTTTCCTCAATCTGTCATTGGTCTCCTCTTCCTGTATATTTAGATCTTCTATTTATTTCACCAATGTTTTCTGCTTTTCCACTCTAAGTTCTGTGCATGTTTTGTAAGATTTATGCTTAAGTGATTCATAGTTTGGGTGTTATTCAACTGATTTTTTTTTTTGGTACTAGAGATTGAACTCAGGGGCACTTGACCACTGAGCCACATCCCCAGCCCTATTTTGTGTTTTATGTAGAGACAGGGTCTCACTGAGTTGCTTAGTGCCTTGCTGCTGCTGAGGCTGGCTTTGAACTCGAGATTCTCCTGTCTCAGCCTCCCTAAGTGCTGGGATTACAGGCTTGAGCCACTGCGCCCGGCTTCAACTGATTTTTGACCAGGCATACTGACCAGGCATACAGAGAATTCAGTGGAAAAGTACAGCCTTTCCAGGTGCTACTGCCATGACACTCAGGTGTGAATGTGCAAAAATAAACAAGCAGGGCTGGGCTGTGGCTCAGTGGCAGAGCGCTTGTCTCACATGTGTGAGGCACTGGGTTTGAGCCTCAGCACCACATAAAAATAAACAAAACAAAATAAAGACACTGTGTCCATGTATAACTAAAAAATGCTTTAAAAATAAACAAGCAAACAAACAAGCAGGGCAAGCAGGGGGCTCTGTGCTGCCCAGGGTCATTCGCAGAGCTGAGGTAGGAACAGCTGTCAGATACCATCACCTGGGTCTCCACCCGCCTCTCCTGCTGCTTCCACTGGGCATGGCTGGCCCTCCAGTTCCCAGCAACCCACTGTGCTCGGGGGATCGTGGCCAGGAGGCCACACCAACTAGCAAGAAGAACCTCACTGGGGCGGGTGCCAAACAGCTTGAACATCCCCTGGCATGCTCTTCCTGTCTCTCAGGCCCTCTGGACCATTAGCCATGATCTCCTGGATGCAGAGTAGAAGAGCGTTTTCCAGGGTCTGGGAAGGGGCTGGTGGAAAGAGCATGGCTAGTGGATACGGGTGCAGCTGATGGGGGAAGCCTCGGTGCCCCGTAGCACGGGAAGGCAATGCCTACTGGCGTCACTACTTGCAGATCTGAATTACCTTGATCTGATGGTCCTACGTTGTATCCATGTGTTAAAACCTCACACTGTATTCCGTAAACATGTACTTTTACTGTGTCCATTTTAAAAATGCATCTTATGATAAAAATCTTTAAATAAATCAATACAAAGCCCACGGGGAAAGCACCCGTGAGGCAGCCATCTACAGGAAGTGAGTCCCGGAAGAGACAGGAAATGCATAAAGAGCTCCATTGCATATGGCGCCTGGACCCTTCCAACACGATAGCCCACAGGCAGCTGGGCCTAGGGACTGGGAAGAGAAGAAGTTCCACCCTTTGGCACACTTACTGCTCCCACACGTAGGCCCTTTCTGTCCTGCACATCTGCAGGCCAAGTGGCTCTTCTGCAGGATGATTGGCTGGGCGGGAGGACGGCCTAATCTCCTTGCGTGAGGACCATGGCCCCACCCCCCTCGCTTCCTGCCCTGCTAGAACATCCCCTCCCCACCGGCCCTAGAGGATTGTGGAGCCCCAAAGTTCTTGTGTAAATCCGGTTCCTTGCAGACCACATCTCTCAGGCAGACGAATGAGGTACAGAAGCAGCCAGGCCATCTGGGCCCCGCCACAGACGCAGGGCTGAGCTGACGTGGTTCGAGTGCTGGACGCACCATTGGCTCCAGGCCTGCCGGTGCTGGCAGGCTTCCCTGGCGTTGCACTGTCCAGCCAGCATCATGAGAGACCCCTCCCTGGTTCCAGCCCCCGCACCCTGACGTCTGGCGGGAGTGTGCCTCTTCTGAGGGGCACACAGCCCGGGGTGCCGTCTGGCCAAGGCCTCTAACAATCTGATTCCAAACTGCTGTGCAGACCTGGGAAGGGGTCACTGCCCCTCAGAGTCTCCGTTTTCTTGTCTATAAATGGGATGATAGAATCTGCCCGATCTGTTGAGAGGACTCGGGGATAGAGTCGGGTGTGCTCAGCAGACAGCAGTCCATGCGTCCTGCCCGCCTGGTCGTGCCAGACATTCTGGACCTCTGTCCCACCCCACACTGGTAGCATGAGGTCACTGATCATCAAGCAGGAAGGCAGGAGCCCTGAGGAGCTCTGGCACAGCCAGGCATGCTCCTGAACCCACAAAGGCTTCCAGGGGGCCCCATTCCACTCGCACAACTTCTGATTTGGCTTCATGAGACTGGGAGCCCCTTGAGGGAGAAGCACGTCCCAAAGGAGGTCAAGGAGACAGTGGTCAAGTCCAGTGAGAAGTCCACTGTGAGCTTCTTGGGAATCAGAGCCACCAAGCAGAGCCGCCTCCAGGGACCTTGGGCAAGGCCTAACCTCCTCTGAGTCTCTCATCTGAAAACAGGGACCAGCGTTCTTCTGCAGTGCTGGCTGGTTCCAAGAGCCCTCCTTCCAGAGCACGTAGCTTATCAAGGAGGAGCAAACCGCCTGCCCACCCTGCCCAGGCAGGAGCACAGTGTTCAAGTTGAAGCTGAGGCTGGGAAGCCTCTGTGTGCTTCATGCCAAGGTGAACAGCAGGGTGGGAGCAGAGGAGAGGCGTTCACATTGGAGATGGTCGAAGGAAAAGCACATTGCACATACTCGAGACAGAGGGTAGAAGGGCCCAGCTACACCCACTGTCCCAGATGAAGACGACCACATCGGGCAGATGCGGAGCACCTGACCACACGCTCCCCTGAGGGAGGGCAACCAGGACCCTGATTTAAATACGTGTCCACATTAAAAGATGCTGCCCAGGGGAACCCAGTACAACTTCAGACACAGTTTGCAGCGTGCAAAATGACCGGGCGCC
This sequence comes from Geosciurus inauris, assembly GCA_004024805.1. Taxonomy (NCBI): domain Eukaryota; kingdom Metazoa; phylum Chordata; class Mammalia; order Rodentia; family Sciuridae; genus Geosciurus; species Geosciurus inauris. The sequence continues at coordinate 11,495 of PVHX01013910.1, read as the reverse complement.
TCCAGAGATTGCAACGAGATCAGAAACCACTGTGTGACTGGAAAAGCAAATTCCTCATCCACGACCACATCTGTGTGTTCCCCCTCAACCCTGGCCACTGTGCCTAGGGGCAGCCAACCTCGCTGTACTAATGAATGCATTAAATGATTCTTTCTAACCCTCCCTTTGTTAGCCATCTTAGATTTCTGTCCTGCATGGACCCGCTGAGCTGGTGACTTGACCAGATCTGAAGGTAGAAGAGAAAATTCCTGGGATTCTTCATTATCTCTTCCGATGCCGTCCAACACATTTCACACCGGTACACCAGATTCCTTCGGCCAGCTCTTCATTCATGCAGTTAACAACTGCTGGTCTAGAAAGCAAAGTCCATGAGGGCAGTGCCCACTGAGGGACATGTTGAGTCACAAAAAGGGAAACAGTGGCCCAGGGAGGGCAACTCAAGTGCCCACGGCCACATTGCATAGTGGTGGTGGGCTGGGATGAACACAGGCCTTTGGCTCATTATGCCTCCCCCAGGTCCCTATTTTCCTGTGCCCAAAACATCTGAGGACCCAAGACCAGGCAAAGCTGCTCTCTGCACAGTGGGATGCATTGCCCATGCACCACCAACCCTCTGGGATTCTAGGGAAGCCATCTAGAGATGGTTCAAACCCTGCCCTGACCCCCAGCCCAGGCCTGGACTGGCTCCAGGATCCTCAGGGAGAGCGGCTGGCCCCACACCAGGATGAGCTCAACCTCCAGTGTCTGGCGTCCAGATGCCCCCGTCAGGACCTCCTGTCCTTCTCAGGCGATCTGGTCCCTGCCCAGAACACACATTCCTTAAAGTGTCCTCAGAAGACAAAGGTTGACATGTGCTACTGGGCCCTCTGCTGTACTCACCCCCAAACCCAGTGATATGGTGGATGCTTGACCTGGATGGCGGGGGCGGGGGACTCGTCTTAGGAGCACCTGGGATCCAGCCACAGCTGCCTGCAGAGCTGAGCACGAGGACCCGGGGTTAGAACCACTCAGCAGGAGGAGTTCTGCAGTGAATTGGTGGTGTCTGCTGTGGCCGTGGGCCCAGCAAGGACACCTTGTGGACCACATGGAGGCCTCGCACCCACAGGGGACATTGGTCCACCTTGAGGGTTGGTTTGCTGATCCTGAGGGGCTGGAGGGTCCTGGGCACTGTGTGGACAAGCTGCTCTCGAGGCAGGCCCGGTACTGCAGAGCAGGGGAGTGGCCTCCATCCAGCACGCAGCTTCCACGCCTCCCCAGAGCTCAGGGGGGGATGGCATTGCTGTTGGCAGGGCATCAAGAGCCGGGCCTTTCAGAGGGGACGAGCTCTGGAGGCCATGCCTTCCTGAGTCAGGCTGCATGGTGAGGCTGCATGTCACAGGGCAAGCTCTGCCTCTTTCCTGTATGTGGCACTCGCCCCGCCGTCTGCCACCTCGCCCTTGGACTTGCCACCCTGGAGCACCATAGGCCCGTTTCCTGTCGGTGGCAGTCTTGGCACTCAGCTACCGCTGTAGGAAAAAAAACAGAGACCCTGGGGACACCTCCACATGAGCTGGTGCCGCCCAGACCATCTCATCTAATTCTCTTTAACCAGAAGTGCAGAGCAGGAGCCACCAGCCCAGCTCCAGGGAGAAGAAGCCATCAGGTCTCTGAAGCCCAGGCAGAGGCTGCGGCACTGCCGCCTTCCCAGCTGTGCCCAGACGCCTTGGACCTCACGCCTGGTCTGCAGCTGTCTCCACCGCCCCAGGCCCCTCTCTCCACCACACAGCTGCCTACCTGCAGCCCCTCCCACCTCTGCAGCCAGCTCACAGGTGCCAGGTCCACAGGATGCCACCTGCACAGTCACCTCCCAGTGCCCCTGGACAGGCCAATCCCTTCTTCCCACAGCCCATGCTCTCACCCTGGAAGGGCTTTGGGCAAGAAAGCCTAAGGAGGCAGATCTTCCCCGGGGCCTCACACAGGAGGGGATCAGAAACCACACAACAGGGCTGGGATTGTGGTTCAGTGGTAGAGCGTTTGCCTCACATGTGGGAGGCACTGGGTTCGATCCTCAGCACCTCATAGAAATAAATGAATAAATAAAGGTCAATCAACAACTAAAAAATTAAAA
>PVHX01013909.1:0-52662 GCA_004024805.1 Geosciurus inauris | reverse complement strand
GAGGTGCCACTACAATAGCAGACAGATTAAGATGTATTCTTAGTAAACCAACATTTTTTTCCAACTGTCTTCCTTCTGCTGAGTTGAAATTCAAGCCTCTGATGTCAGAAACTGTGCCTTCTTCCTCCCTTTTCTATCCAAGCATGCCTCTCCTTACAGCACCTAGAACTGAGCTCAAAAACTAAGGGACTTTTAGCAAAGTCCTGAAAAAATGATGGGGAGATAAGAGAATCTGAGGCCAGGAGGGAGCAAATAAATCAATAAAAAAAATAATAATTCAATGACCAATTGTACTACTGAAAACCTGATCAAAATCTAGCACTACATCAGAGCCAGTTTTGTCCCCTTCTTCAATATCAATTTTATCGATATCTCCTATTGAACAAAGTATCTGTCATAGCAAATTTACTATGTCTTTTTTTGTGTGTGTGGTACTGGGAATTGAACTCAGGTACTCAGGGGTACTCAAGCACTGAGCCACATCCCCAGCCCTGTTTTGTGTTTTATGTAGAGACAGGGTCTTGCTGAGTTGCTTAGCGCCTCGCTGTTGCTGAGGCTGGCTTTGAACTCACAATTATCCTGTCTCAGCCTCCCTAATTGCTGGGATTGCAGGCATGCGCCACTGTACCTGGCTACTATGTCCTTTTAATAAGGATTGTATTTTTTTTTAAAGTATATATAGATACACACACACATATTTATTTATTTTAAGGTACTGAAATTTGAACCCAGAGGCAGTTTACTACTAAGCTATGTCCCCAGTCTATTTTTAGTTGTAGATGGACACCATACATTTATTTTATTTATTTTTATGTGGTGCTGAGGACTGAACCTAGTGCCTCACATGTGCTAGGCAAGCAGTCTACCAACAAATTATAACCCCAATCCCTATATTTTCTTAATTATTAAAATACACACCCACATATACAAATCAATGAACTTCAATGAATGCTTTCAGTCATCAAGGATAAAGTAGCATTAAACAAAATATTTTTTATAGAAATCATTTTATCTATTCAGATAATACATTCTTCTTTTGAAATCTAGGTAGGTATTAATGTAGCTAGATGTGGTGAGTGTGTATACTAAGGAGCTCATGCAAGGCATGCGGGTAGATTGACATAATTCCTCCATGGATCACTGATTGTTCTCCCAAATACCAGGCAACAGACATGATCTTCTCAAATCCCAGTGAATATCCACAGGGTGAATGAAAAGAGGCTACTGGGTGAATGACTGAGGTTTGAGGTCCTGAGTGCAAGGTGACTATGCTAGATGTTAGGAAGGACTACGCTGTGCATTGTCCATAAATAAGAGAGGGCTTCTAATTGCATGTCCTTATCTTCAGCACATCTTGACTGAGCATCTCCAGAATCTACAATTGCACATCATTGTGCAATAGTTTTTTTTTTTTTTTTTAAAGTACTGGGGATCTCACTAAGTTTCTTAGGGCCTCACTATATTGCTGAGGCTGGCCTCCAACTTGTGATCCTCCTATCAAGCTATTGGGATTACAGATATGTGCTACAGTTCATGGCTTTATTTCTTATGCTAATATCCTCAGCCTCTGCATAAATGCAATCCAAATCCTGGGACCCTGCTTGCCAGCTGAACTATCACAGGTTTGGAAACACAGAAGCAGGAACAAGAATAAGTTTTGTGTTCCTTGAAGTCTCTGGTAAAGCCTAACTTTTCGTGAATTAAATATAGTTCTAGAGATAGACACATGTCTGTGTGTGTGTATATTGCATATACGTAATACATATATAAAATACATAACATTAAATATATATGTAACATGTTACATGTTATATATTAATATATCTATTAATACATAAACATACACATACATTTATCTCATTTTTCCCTGTATCTTTTTTGGTTCATGTTCCAGTCTTAAGAACATTGAAAAATGATCTACAGTTCCCTTAGATAGCCCTGTTTTTTATAATACTTGACCAAGTCAAAACAATGGTAAATTGTAAAAGGATTAACAGTTCTACAACAATCAATTAAAAAGTATTCACATGCTCATATAATACTCACAGTACTCAAACACTACTCACAAAACCCACAGTGTACATTAAGGTTTTTCAATCAAAGAAGCAGAAATGGAGCAAAAAATAATATAAAGATCGCATATATCAAGAACAAGCAATATAAATGGGTTTCCTTTAGGATGTTTTCAGCTACTAATACCAGAAAGCCTGACAAATTATGAATGAAACCATGAGGATTTTTATAGTTTATTCAAAAGACATCTGGAGTGTGGTAACAGCTTTAGTACATCTCCATCAAGTTTTCAAAGAACATATTCCCTTTGCCTTTCTGTTCTGGTGACCTCAGAGTATTTGATTATTTTTATCATGTTTATATCTTCCTCATGCCCACCCTAAATCCATTTAAGAAAAAACCAAATACTTTTCTTAATAGCAACATACTAAAAAATATAGCAGTAATTGTTATTGTTGATGTCATTATATAATGTTTTTCTATAGACCAGAACAAATGACCCTGACCTTCAGTTCAAAGTGACATTCCTAAACAATGACCCCTTCCTGTTTGTCTATCAAGAAGCCAAAACTTTACCCACACCTGCCTCCACAGAGGATTTTTCCCTGCTGCTGTATTAACTCAGACTGATTCAGTTGGTTGCCTCTCACTGCAAGGGAAGCTGGGCAAGTTAATATATTGGCAAAAAATTAAAAAAATATTTCGGCAATTGTATCTTCAAACTCCAAGAGCTGCCTTGTCCACTCAAGTTACTAGTAAGACTGTGGATAGTGAAATCCCACCCTCTCACCTAAGCTTTCCCTTCTCAGAATTGAATTACAAATATACTTGAGAGGTGTCAGACATTTGAAAGCAGGTAGAAATCTTAGGAATCTGATTATCATATGAGGAGATGACATCCTCATAAAAAAGAAGGTTAACCAGAGATGCCACTGGTGATTGCAAGTTTACATTCTAGAAATATTCTAAGCAAGACAGTACCATAAAGTTAGATTCAAAACCCAAGTATGTTTGTAAGTCAAAGTTTTTATCACAAGTGTTCTCCTTTTTCCAGTTTCTTTCCGAGTATTTGCTGGAGGCAGTTGAAGTGCAGGAATGCCAGAGGAAAAGGCAAAGTGTGGTGCTGGATGATGTGATGCAGGACCCAGTGAGGAAAGCAGCTGAAGGAAACAGGAGCTTGGAGGGACAGGGAGCCAAGAAAAGAAGGTAGCTGAGTAAGGTGATGTGAGCCACCAGGATTCAGGGATTAATTAGCAAGGTGAGTATTTGAGCAAATACCAGGGGTGCAGTATATAACAAAAGTCCATCCATGTGAGGTGGCTGCCCTGGTGAGGAACTGGTCAGTGTAATAACACACAGCGGAATAAGAAAGCAAGAAAATCAATATACTGGATTAACAGGAATCAAGTTTCTAGTGTTGAAAAAGAGTTACAAATACTGACAAAAAGCCTAAATGGTTGGATCTGAATGAGAAGTATTGATGTAGACTCACACTATTCTATTTTAAGACACAGATATAGAAAGTGTGTGTGTATAATATGCACATCTATTACTTCAGACTTTGTCTCAGCTTCACTGAGTAGTGAAAACAGGCTCATTTCTAAAATTAATTATTAAAATAAACTGTAGCTCCATGGAGAATGGACATAAGACCAAGACAGTGACTGTCCAAAAGGAACTAGAATTATCTTATTGTGACAATCAGGTGAACTGTTCACAGAATAAGAGGAGAATATCAAAGGGATATAGAAGTCGGTTTGAAGTCTTCCACTGGTCAATGTGGCTACTTTGAGCATAAAAATAAACAATATGATAAGAGATTAATATGCATTAAACAGAAATCTATAAGCCAAGATTGATATGAACAAATAATTGAAAACAAAACACTATTTTAGATTAGAATGTGAAATAATAATGTAGAAGGAAGAATAGATTTAAACTATGTATATAAATCTTTTGTCATATATATATACATAGTTTCAAGGTATGTTCCCACAAAATATTTACTAATTCCAATGGGAAAAAATGAGAATAGCAGAGAAGAGAAATCTGATAGATACAACATTAACCTAGTGACACCATGTTGACAGCACCCCCATGGGAAGAATCCACATGGAGGGCACTCAGGCTCCAACACAAATACAAGCTTGTTTCCGTGATTGATTTGGACAAAATGTATAATCTGCATCTAATCATTACAGCACCACAACTGGGTATTGAGGAATATTTGACAAAACAATTTCTTTGTAATCATTTTAAAAAATAATAAGAGAGAAGGGAAAACACTGAGAAAGTACCTTGGTATCATTTGGATATGGTCAGAGGTTAAATGGTTGGATTGTGAGAGCTGTAGCCTCATTAGTTCAACCTAGTTTCAACAGACAGAATGGGTGGTAACTGTAGGCAGGTGTGTCCTGGCTAGAGGTGGGTCACTAGGGGTGTGTCCTGGGAAGGTTCATGCCCCCTGTGGCCCCTTCCCCGCTCCCTTTCTCTATGCTTCCTTGCTGCCAGGAAGGTAGCAGCCTTCCTTTGCTGGTCCCTTACCACATGATATCCTGCCTCACCTTGGGTCTAGAGAAATGGAGTTGGTCATCTATGGACTGAGACCTCTGAAATCTTGAGCCCCAAATAAACTTTTCCTCCTCTAAGTTGTTTTTGTTAGCTTTTTGTCACTGTGACTCAAAGGCCTAACAAAAACATCCCAGCTTGAAAACACACTTGTACATTATCTTGGACTGAATCACTTCTAAATATAATATTCATAAACTTGACTAAGTAAGAATAGAATTTATGGATTGTATTACTGTATTATATTAACATCAACGTCTTGATTTTCAGGATTTACTGAGTATACATAGGAAAATGTTCTTTGCTTTAACAAATGCACATGAATGTATCCAGAGTAGTGAAGCATCTTTTCTGTAATTTATTCTCAAATGATCCTAAACCATTACACATATACCTGTATGCTTATATATGGTAGATATTGAGATGTACAAAGGAGAAAGTGGTAACTGTCAAAGAGTTGCAGAACTTAAGTGCAAAGTAGAGAGAATACATTTTCTTGCTCTTAGAATTTATATCAGTTTGAAATTTCTTAAAAGTAAAATATAAAAAAAATACTTTTAAAAGGTGCTAACAATTTTGATAACTGACACCTTGTTTTCATGGAGGAATATTCACAGGGCCAAACACACCAAGGAAACAGTAACATTCATTTTTATTCCTGACAAATCACACATTTTAAACATTTTTCTGAAGGCATCCAATGATTGATATGATTAATTAAGAGAAAGTTCAACTTCTTTCCTAGGTGAAGGAAGAAAAGCCACTACTCTGAGATTAACATAGGGTCACTACACATTTAAAATCTGCACTGTAGAGGCCATTTTCATCTGTGTTCACTTTCCAAGGATGTCAACTACTGTATTTGAGGGTTATAAGCAACTGGAATACAGATTTAAGCAATTTATTCAGAAATTTCTTAAGGGATTTTGTGTTGTCACTGCTACATAGTTTAGCTCTCTCACAGGACACTAGCCTAGCAGTGAATTCCTTCTAAAGCTTTTAATTCTTCTTTAGCTCTTTGACATCCTCTCTTTTTAACTTCTTAAGAGTGTCTTTGCTATTAATACAAATGTTAACTAAGTTTCAGAATAAAAGATCAGCTTTTGAAAGGCCAATATCTTGGATTAAACCAGACTTCTCAAAGCCGAACTGAAATCTCTATGGTACCATTTCACAATTTCTCTGCCCTCTTTGTTCATCGGCCCAAGCCCACCCACACAGCAAGCATGATGGTTAGAGTCTTCTTTCCTCCAAAAGAAATTCATCTTCAATTCCAACCACCATTGCTCTTCCTAATTTTTATTCCATGTGCCTCACTCTAGACTTACTTGTTTACATCCTGTTTAGACCTGTACTAGACCAGGAATAAGATCTTCTCAAAAGGGTACCCGGGCTTGCTCATCTCTGTGGACTTTTAACATGTTGAGCACCGATCTCCAAACTACCCTGATACATTCTTATGAAGTCTAGATAAGATTCCAAAGTTCAATAATTTGGTGATGAACAGACAGTGGGCTTGCCTCCATGGTCCTCACCTCTCAGTATTCACCCCTGTGCGTAGTTCTCTTTCCTTGACTGAAGTCAAGACCAGTTAACTTTCTCCAACCTAATAGAATGTAGCAACACTGAAGGGATGCTCATCACTATGTATACTTGAATATATTACATAAGATTATAATGCCCATCATAAGAGCAGACTCTCCCCCTGACTGGCTTTGAGGAAGCAAGCAGTTATGTTGAGAAGGTTAAGACAAGGAGGTAAGACTGGCTTTGGGCCAACAGTCTGAAGAGAAGGCAGCTCCCAGTCTTCAAGAATTAAATAAGACTACAGTCCCACCTGACACCAGAATGGCAATAAAAGGCTTTTAAAGTTGACACTTCATTTTCCATTTCTCTTTTTGGGCCCATGATTTCTTTCATAAGATCAAGGCCTTCAACTTACATTCCTTTCTTTATTCTCCCACCCCAAAAAGACAGTGTGATTCATAAAGGTCAGCTTAACCATAAGCCTTGCTTGGCCATTGAAATAGAACTTCTAAAAAAAAAAAAGAAATCCTGGAACTGTTATGTTGAATCTCCTTCTTTTGAACCCCAAGAACTCTCTACCACTGAAATACCTTCATTTGGAATCTCTCTTTTCTTGTCCATGCTGTAGTCTGTCTATATGCTATGTCTTTTCCCTTTGTAGAGGCAAAGTGACTCTTCTGGCCTAAGACTAGTGTCTGGAAGACAGAAGTGCCTCCTTAAATATTGGTTGAGTTATAATTCAGGGCCAAGAGCCCTAAAATTACACTGCAGTGTTGCCTAACCTACTCCCCATCATAGAAACAAAAACCATAGTGTTGACTTCTCCAGGTTTTTACACATACAGGTGACACACACTCTAAAAGAAGAGATCTAGTTGTATATTAGCAATTGGAAAGCAATTGGAAAGCTACTGTTCTTTATTTATCAGAAAAGTCAGGAGTCTCAATGCCCTAATCAGGGTATAAGATCTACACCTAAAACATGCATGAGGCACTTGACCCAAGCTAAATCATGGAACTGAAGAATAGGAAATGATACTTGAAAACACAAAGGTATAAACAAAACAGGCCTCTGATGATAAAGACAGCAGTTTAAACCTCTGAACAAAACCACTCTGAAGACCACGCATTGCCTGTGATCTAGACAGAGAGGCATATGGGTGACAGCAACCAGGAATCAGAGAAAAAGATCAAATCCAAGAATGAAGTAAAACTTCATCTTTTACCAACCAGAAGACAAGTTGAATAAAACTCACTGGTCCCATTAACTTAAATGTCTCTTTTGAAAATCTTTCAGGTGAAAACCAAGAAATAACCAAAGAAATTATGTGAAGAAAATTGAATAAGGAAGAGTTTACAGGACAATCTCATTTCCAAACCAAGCAAATATCTTTGCAATATGAAAATTCACAGCTTGAAAGTGAGATAGAGAGGCTTCAACTGAATTGAAATACTGCCAAATGTACATCAAGAATATGTAATGCAATCTCAGAGCAAATCAACTGAGCAGGAAATATACTGCTTAGAAACAGAAGAAACTTGCCAAAATGTATAGATGCAGGGTCTATACGGCATGAGCACATTTGCAAGAAAATGGCTGAAAACATGGACAAAGAATTAAAGAACCAATTCTTTCTATCCAAACTATATTATTGTTGATGAGAAAAGTGCTCAAAAAATTTGGATGTTAGCTCTGTTCAGTAAGAGAGCAAGATGAAAAGAAAAGAATCATAACAGATAAATACTGGCTAGAGTTTAAATTCTAGACTCTTCCAAATGGCCCTTTTGCTTTTGGTGTTCTATATACAGCCCTCAGAGGCCCAAATGTATTCAGGATCCCCTGGACCATAAGATCCCCAAGAAAGAGGTTCAAGCTGTAGTTAAGAGATCCAAGATCTCAGGAAGATTTAATTCATCTTATTGAAGCCAGCCTTGAACATCCACAACCACACCTTTTTTCCCCTCTTTGAAAGTATTTTTAATTTATCTCTTTTTAGTTTAACTGCTGCTATTTAATTTTGATACTATAGTTGCTCTAATTAAAATTTCATAGCATTACAATGCTTAAGGTAGTATATTTCAAACAGATTCACTCACTATTATCCTTATGAATACTTTATTATATTGAGCCCTCTACCATTAGTGTAAGCACTGCATTGTGTTTTGGTTAAGTAAAATGTTTATTATTAACTTTAACCACTTTTCAAAGTTGAGATGGTTAGAGAAAATAAACATTAATTATTTCTATATGCTAAAAATTAGAGTTTATCTGAACCCATTTAATACCAATATAGTAACCACACTTGACAACAACTCTTCTATGCAAAAAGCAGATGAATTACCCATGTTGAGGAAGGAAGGTATACTTAGAAGGAGAAAAGAAAACAGGAAGATGGTTACCCAATTCCATCCTCATTTGATGAGGGGCTTTTTGCTGGTGGAGGAGGAAAATGAGTAATGCTTATTTTTTTCTCATACATACATATAGGAAATAAGTAGGTAAATCCTAAAGGAAAAAGCCTAGTATTTTCAAAAGTAGAAGAAAAGAGTAGATTGTTTGAGTGATCATTTGTTGAGTCTAAAAGGAATGATGCCTTAAACAAACATCAAACACAGAAAAGGACTCTGGGCCAGATTGACTCTTGCTTGAATAAGATCCCAATTTACCACTGTTTCACCTGGAAGGTTATTCTGAGGGTAATATTACACTGTCTTGCTTTGAAATTGTCCCTAACAACACATATTCAAACACCCAGAGACACATGATTATATCTTACTTAGTAATGTTACAAAAGCAAAGAGAATTCTCATTGTATAAGGACAAATAAAAAATGAATCTTGGGATTGGGGATATATCTCAGTTGGTAGAGTGTTTGCCTCACATGCATAACGTCCTGGGTTCAATCCCCAACACCACACACACACACAAAAGATTCTCTGTCATAGGACAATTTGACAGTATAAATTTTAAAATTTTAAAATTCTCAAAAACAGTGCATAACCTTTGGCTCCCTTTGACTTTCTAATTCTAGGACTTTTAAGCAGAGAGAATAGAAAGAATGACAGAGAAAATATCTTTAAGAATATGTTTCATAACATTACTTAAATAACTGATACTCTTCTATTTAAATCATAGGAGAGGATTAATTATGCCATAGGAATTTGATGAACAATGAAAAGTTAGAGAAACTAGGTGGAAGCAAGTCAAATGCATTTTCACTGGCCCTAATCACTTCTTTGTTCACTCAGATGGAGAAACTGAGGCCCCAAGGAGACATGGTTTCCCAGAATGAGATGACTGTTCAACAGCAAGTGCTTCCTGCTCTCCTATCCCTGGAACCACCTACTTCTTCCCCTAGCAAGTTGGAACCCCAGTATTAGGGTAGAGAATAAAAAGTTAACATCCTGTCCAAATAGCCCCTCATCAAACCCTATGCCTCGTGGTGGATAGTCTTCAGTTAATGTTAAAAATAAAAATGCTAGCTGGATTTTTTCCTTCCTTAACTTTGACTTCATGGGCTCCCTTCTTAACCATTAGTATAATAGACTTTGAGCTGATGACATAACTAAACAGATAATATGTGAGCCTTGAAAAATCCCCTGACCACCTTTGTTTTAACATTTTTCTTCTGGACACAGGCACAGATGATGATCTTTCCTCCTGACACACTGAGGGTTAACTCATGCATGTTATCAGACACAATCAAAGCCTGTAAAATGTCCTTTTCTATAAGCAAGAGCTGCATCCTGAGGAAAGATGCAGATGATGGGTGGTGTCTGGGGTATGTAATGACAATCCTGTTACTCAAGCAAAGGTTAATCGTGATAGTGAATGCTGCAGATGCTGAGAGGGAATTTGGCATGAATATTTGTTACAACCAACATATGTGCGATGGAGGGTTACAAAGCAGGCTGGGGCAGAGAGAAAAGTTGAATAGTGATTCAAGCACCACAAACCCTCCACCATACCCTGAAAATTTCTGAAGGTGTGCAGCCTATTTGAGTTTCCCCACAGGGGTCTAAAAGGGCAGGACCTTTCTGGCTCCCATGAGGATCCATCAGTGGGCACAGGACAGCTCTTGTGTCAGGCAGCTCTCTGCAGCTGAGGCAAACTATGAATGAACTGTAACTGGGTGCTGACAGTGCTTCTGTTGACCAGGCCATGTGTTCCTCCCCAAAGGATTTGGGCAATGCATCTCCCAGAGATGCTTTAAGGAAGGGATAGTTGCATATTCTGAAATAAACCTGGGATACCAAGATGAGGGAGGAAGCTGAAGAAAGAGATGTTTGTATGGAAGGAGGAAAAACAATAAAATTTTAAATTCAAGGAATAGCAACTTATGTTTTGTTTGCTTTTAATACTACAAGACTGATTATAAGGTGTGTACTCTTGGAGACTTCTAGCAATACAAGACTAATTATAAGCTGTGTACTCTTGGAGGCTATGCAGAGATTTTATTATTTTTCTTCAAAGTATTTCTATACCTGTGCCTTATTTTTCTCAATGTGATCCCTTGAAATGTAATAGTTTTTTTTTTCTGATTTTCCTTCATGAAGCACAATATAGGCTGAGAGGTGCTGTGACTTGCACAAGCCACTCAGTCAGTTGACAGTATGCTTAGGCTCAAACCCTGTCCTCTTACCCTGTCTCATGCTTCTTACCCAGAACATGATTAATGACAATCTAGCTTGTTGCCATAGCATTTCAGTCCAGTTTCCCATCCTTGGTAGTGGCACTGAGGTGTGGCTTGAGGCAGAACCACTATAAATTGGTGTTTGTGACATTGATTTCAAACCCATCATACCCTCAAGACATCTGGGAAGCAACCACCTGTGGTTCTCCTCCTCTCACTTTCTGAACCAGCTTAATTTCAACAAACATATCAAGAAGCTAGCACATGGAGGCTATGGTTTGCATTTGTTTTTTTGGTTTTTTTTTTGTTTTTTTTTTGTATGTCTCTTGTTTAAGCCTCCCTCCTATCTGTCCCATGACTACATTTCTGATTCTTCTGGGGATGTCCCATTTTGACTCCTTTCTAGGGATGAGACAGACCTCTTTAATGCAGCTGCACAAGTGGATAGTTCATGATATTTTTAATAGATACATATTTTCTTTATAGGACATCACTCATTTCTCTTTGGGATGCTAGACTGAAGAAGTTGAGAAAAGCCAGTGGACAAAGTAGAAAAGCAAAGAAAAAGCAGGATCAAGAGGTGAGTGAGGGCCAGGAGTGCATAGAAACAACATCCTCAATCAGCTGCATGAGAGCAGGAGCTCTCTAAGTTGTATACATCCCATCTCCTTAGTTCCTAGAACACCATGTGACAAGTACCTGTTGAATGAATGAATACAGTTACAGAGAACCAGGAACTGTCAGAGATTAGAAAAAAAGCTATTTTGGCAAAGTAACCTCTTATTTTAACAATTATAAATATCATATGCAATTATATACTTTTTCTTGAAAAGGATCTAAGATTTAACTTTAAAGACAGAAATAGCCACACAAGGACCCTGGTTATACACAGCCAAAGACTGCACAAGTAGGGATAAAGAAAACTGGAAACAGTTACAATCAGGGAGGGAGAAGTTCCAGGGTGCATTTATTTATGTACATAGGAAAATTAGGTCAGATTCCTTCCAGGGTTCTCCCCTTATCCAAAGTGAATCTCACCATCATATATACCCGCACATCAACAAGACATTAATTAAAAAATATATGTACATAAGTACATAGCAGAAATATCAGTAGAGTAACAGGAACAAGGGGGGCGGGGAGGGGAAGTACTAGGAACAGAATTAGAGCAAATTATATTCCATGCTTTTATAACTGTCAAAATGAATCCTAATGTTATATAATTAAAAGGAATCAATAAAAATAAATTTTTAAAAGAGGAAAAAATTCTGGTGAGCTATTGCATAGTAGGTGGATTATAATAATTATGTACTATCTATTTCAACATTCTGTAAGAAAGGATTTTGAATATTTATGTCAAAGAAATGACAAATGTCTAAAGAGATTTACCTGATTTAAATATTAAGCAATGTATACATGTATCAAAATCACATGACACCCTATTAACATGTACAATTTTAATGTGTTTATGCATAAGTCAAAATAAAGTTTTTTTTAAAAAAGCTAGAAAAGACATAATCCCAGTTATATTTCTGTGTATATCTTTTCTAATAAATCCTCATTTCTAGGGGCAAGCCTCTCCTGGGGGCCAAAATTTGGGTAAAATTTGCATTTCTTTGTGGGTGTTCCATTAAAATAACATGTTTTCTCTTGCCTGTATTTGAATATTTCTATTTATTTGGTTTTAAAAACACAGGCAAGAATTTCAAACAGCAGGCTACATGGAGTTAGTAACATCTAGATGAAAAGTGAAGTTGTCTGAAGTTAATATGACCAAAAGTGAATCATTAAACCCAATTTGCCCTATCAAGTTGTGTCCTTTAGACCAAAGAAGGGTCTGCTCTCCCAACACATGGCTCTCCTCTGTGAGACACATTGGTATGAACAGAGGAAACCAAACACTCTATCCACAAAACAAGGAACCCTGAATTTTCCATCCCTCACATGATACAACCAGTTAGGCTCCTGGAAAGATCTCAGCCCCATGTGCTAGAGTAATAAACAAAATAAGCATAAGACATGCATTAATGTTCAAATTAACCCTGCTTTAACACCCAGGGCCTTTTCTATGGTCAAATCTATGGTCACAGTCTTCACCATGACTCATAATACCAAAGCTAGCCTGTGTCCCACGCAAATTAGTTCAATGCCCTGACCCTCACAGTAGATGGTTCTTCTAATAAAACAATAACTTGATGACAGATTGTGAAATGTAACTCAGTATGTATACAGATGAGCCTTCATTTTAGCAACTCTGCAAATAATTGGCAATATTCATTCATATGCAACTTTTTTACCTTGCATATGAAGGTTTTTGAAAGCCTTCCAAAACTGAACACAAAATCTATATCTATAATTTCCTAACTCATGGTTTTCACTGAGTCTTTTCTCCCACTTCTCTTCAGTTTTCTGTTAAATGATAGGTGTTTGGCATTTATTGTATACCATTTGAAACTGTCCCAAATGCTGGGGCACCAAGTATTAGAGTATTAAAAAGTTACCCACAATCCTTAGCTTTTTGGAGTTTATATTTAAGGAAGAAAAGAGGAGGGAGAAGAGATGAAATAGGGAGGAGGAGGAATGCAAATAATTATGTAATCGGTGACAATATTTTTTAATCAGCCCTAATTATAGCTTGCTTTAAGCTTCTTTCAATTTGTGATTTATCTAGAGTCTGTTATATGTACCCAGCATTTACAAATGGTAGCTCAATAAATCCATTCTAACATCCTAAGGAAGATGTTCCTGTTTGTTTTGTAGAGGAAGAAATTGAATTTCACAATATGGTGACATAATAACAACAGTAATTACAACATAATAGAATCTAACATATACAGAGCATGCCAAGCATTTAGTCACACTGTTTCATTTAACTTCATCATAATCAGGATATGACACTATTATTATCCTTATTTTATAGTTGAGAAATGAGTGGTGAGCAACTCTTCTGAGATCCCAGTATGAGTTAGGAGAGCCAGAATACAGACACAAATCAAATCTCCTCCTAAGTCTCTGTTCCTAAGCACAAATAAGACAACCAATGCCGAGAAGTGTTAGCTCTTGTCCTATGATCCACAAGTGAAAGATGATTTGAACTCACACCTATGTGACCCAATATTCACACTCTTTCTGTTAACTATGAAAGACTAATCTCCTTCAAACCCTAAGGTACATGCTGAAGATATTCCTATTTTGATCAACCATACCCTGAGTATCCCCAGTATGGAGGCTTGTACTTCATGGAAAGTAGAAAACAGGAATGGCTGCCATCTGTCGTGGTCCTCTCTACGGCATATTCTTTCCTCTAGACTTTCTCAGTCTCAGTGTCTCCTTGCCTCCAAGTTGCACCTCAACTAAACAGCCTTTTCCACTTTAGCATGTGGCTGGGTGCTCCCTACTCTGCATCCCCCAGCTTTCACCAGCTCCTGAGGCTCATTCATCTGTGCTCACATATGCTCTTCTGGCAAAGTGCTATACCCAAGGACATCAGAGGACAAGGAGATGAGCTGACAGAATAGGGCAAAGATGCATTACATTGATAGAAAAGTAAGGGAAGTCATCAGAGCCAAAGGACAGAGCCTTCCAGAAGCACAAGGTAGTAAGGAGTATCTCTCACTGTGTTGGGCACTATTCCCATTACATCACAACCTCTACTTTTGAATTTCTTTACCCATTCTGTAAGGTAGTACTATCATTTCCTATCTTATAAAAGAAAAAAAATTATATAGGGTATTAAGTAACTTTTCCATAGTCACACAGCTAGCAAGTGGAATGGTCAGGATTTAAACCCACATTACTCTATCATTAAAATGTGGTCTTTATACCAATATTTTTCACTGTGAAAATATGACAGACTGAGGACCAAGGAGGAATCTCAGCCATTGATAACTAAGAATAGGTGATCCTAAATCGTTATCCATGCCAGGATACTTTTGAGAGAGTATTCTTAATAATGTGCCAAGATACAGCAGTAAACAGGAATACATAATAACCCTACTAAGAGGACACTGGTGACCTTTAAAACATTCTAATAGAACAATGAGGTGGAAATCAGATAGCAATAGACTAAACACAAAAGGAGAAATAAAGAACAGTAGAAAATCAAAGTGGATCATGCTGTTTAAAAACACTGTGATACAACAGAGGAACAATACTGAAAGTAATTTAAGATGACACCAGGTCATGCTTAACTGTGAGCTTAGTGATGACAAGGACCATATGCACCTTATTCATAGTTACATCCATAATATCTGTGCAGAGCCTGGCATCTAGCAACACTCAAATACGTAAGTTTCACTGAACAACAGTGAGTTAGAAAGGTAATGTTTTTGTAGTACAAAAGAATGCTGAGAATCATTGTAGGCAGAGAAGAGGGACCCAGTAAAGGTGAGAATTAAAAGAATAATAAGATGATGAATCTAGTAGGACGAATTGGTGGTAGACAGCCTAAAGATTTAAGCAGAATGGGTGCTTGATTTTTAAAGGAACAAGTGTCACTCCTCTTAATAAAATAATAAAAATATCAATAATGACCAGATTATGTACAGATGGGAGAAAACTTCCCATCAGTGGTGATGACTGAATTAAGGCAATAAATACGCACTGAACATTCTCAAAATGTATGTACTAAATGTGTACTTCATACCTGACACTCAAAACAGGGACAACCTCGGGTAAGCTGGATCCTTTTCACTGGCAACATCCATACTGCAGGACTTAAATATGAAAAGCCCAAGCCAAGTTCCTTAGACTGAGCGCCCAGTGGGTTGGGTATTCACTGCTTGGCATTGACTTGCATGCGCCCTTCAACAATACACTTGACATTGCAGGCAATTGAACTGCATCTCTTGTTGCAAAAATATTTTTCTGTGGTGATGAGTTGGGCTTAAGCAGCTTAGATAGATATATAGCATCTGGCTGTGAGAACTGAAGAGAGAATACCTAGAAGAAAAATTATATATATAAATATATATTATATATATAATTATATATACACACAAATGTATATATACGCACATGCATCATACATAAATATATATGAATATACATTTTTCAATATATATAAATTGAATTACAAGTTGAATTATGTATACACATATAAATATATAATTTGAAAAAAAAATGTATATTTTTCCCTGACCTAGAAAAGCCACTAGTGAAACAGAACCTATGGAAATAAAACATCACAATATTTTCCAGACCCAGGGTCTTTAATTCTTAAGGGATAATTGATGAATGAATGGAATCTACAATAAGATCTTCCATCAAGATCTAGTCAAAGAGAGAGACTCATACATTCAGAATTATCTTGCCCAAAAGAGCTCAGTGATACATACAAACTTCCTGTGAAGAAAGTTGTCATTATACAATTTCATATTTTAAACATGGTTAACTTGAGGTTTTGGGTTTTTTTTTTTCTTTTTGCATGAATACGTTTTTATGGCAGGGGAATGGGAAAGCGAGGTGGGAATTGATGGTCCAGGTAGAATAATCACCAGAATTATG
The DNA here is from genome assembly GCA_004024805.1 of Geosciurus inauris. Taxonomy (NCBI): domain Eukaryota; kingdom Metazoa; phylum Chordata; class Mammalia; order Rodentia; family Sciuridae; genus Geosciurus; species Geosciurus inauris. The sequence goes on along the minus strand of PVHX01013909.1, from coordinate 36,416 downwards.
AAGCAAGAGACTATGTGTCTAGATAGGATAATATGAAATTGTGTCATTTTAGGGTGAGAACAATATGGAAATTCAAGCAGATAGCTGGCATCAAAATGTGGCTTTTATTGTTTGGCCCCAAGAATAGAACTTCAGGTAAGGAAAGAGAGAAAACTAACATTTACTACACATCTATTTTGTAAAAGATGCTCTTTATAATGTATTGAATTTACCTTTCATAATATACCTACAAGGTTTTATTTTAAGCCACTGAACTCTTTTTAAGAAATAAAGCAAATAAGTTTCAGAGTAGCCACTAAATCTACATGCATTATTCAAGGTTCTACAGAGAACCAGAATAGAATATGGACAGATACATAGACATGGATTTATTGTGAGGGATTTGATAACACAATCATGAAGACTGAGAAGTCTTCTTGAGCTGGAAACCCAAAAATAATAGTGGTGAAGTTTCAGTCTAAAGCCCCTAGCCTGGGAACCAGAGGAATCAATCATGTAAGTGACAGTCTAATTGCCCAAAAGCCAGGAACACTGGTGTGTGAGGGTAAGAAAAGGTATTGGTCCAGTTCAAAGCAAATTCACCTTTCCTTTCCCTCTTCATTCTCTCTAGGACCTCAGGGAACTGATTCTCAACTGCAGAGGATGAGGGTTGATCTTTACTCAGTCTACAAATTCAAATGCTAATCTCTTCCAAAGGCACTTTTACAGACACACCAGAAATAAAGCTTTACCAGCTACCTTAGCATTTATGGTGCAGTCAAGCTGATACATACTATGCAAAATGACAAAACTGATATAATAGGATTTGAAGAAGGTTTCTGTGATCTCAGAGCCATGCTCTCTTCACGGGGAAACTACCCAAAAAACAAAAGCTGGTCATAACACAGAAGCTCAGTTCTCAGGTTTAAAAGAGGTTCTCCTAGAAATGGAGCAGAAACAGGAGACAGGAGTGATGGAAAGGCCTGGAATCCATTCAACCTGAGCCTTGAAATACCCTTAGCAAAGGAAATACTTTGTCCTCTCTGATGCATGGCTGTTCTTGCCAGTAGACGCTAAAGAGTTCATTCTCCAGATTTAAGGAATGGAGGAGTAGGTAAAGAAGCCCAGACACCAACAGGGATGTTGGTAACTAGTGACTGTGACCATGGAACAAAGCACAATGTTGAGCCACTTGGGATGGGTCAGGTGGCTTCACTTCACAATGAAGTGCAGGACTTCAAACCTAAATTGAGTTGAGCTTCCACTGAGCTAGTCAAGCAGAATGGCGGGGAGGGGGGTGTGTGTGTTCAAAACCATTATGTGGAGAAGGCAAATAATAATGCAGGACAACACATGGATCAGAGCCATGTCATTCTCTTGATAGGGCAGCATGAAGCTGTTATTAAGGAAATAGTAGACATTCTATTATCTACAGGGAGTATCTACAGAGTGTTTATAATTTCCTCTATGAAGAGAAGACTCTAGTACCAGGCTTTGTGATATAAGAAATAACTTGGCAGAGTCAGAGAAATTCACCACATATTAGAAAGGCAGAGACTGAGAAGAACTGGAGGTGACAAAAGGAGGTGTGACTTTCCTACCAATGTGAGAAGCCTAGAATTGAGATTGCAGAGATCTTCTAACTTGATGAGGAGATGCATGCAGCCACCAAAGCCACAAAATTGGACTCAAAAATTTGGGCAGGCTGAGTAAAGTATAAAGGATGTGCCATGGTGACAGAGTATAAGGCTCGAACCCAAACAGGGATACCCTAGAGAGGTTTTTAGTAGAAACCAAGTGATTGCATCACCTACAACATAAACTGCCTGACATCCTAGCTATGTTTGGATAGGCACGTACCAAGGCACAAGTTTTGCAAGAGGAGGGATCCTGTATGATACAACTTTCCATTCCCCCTTCACTCCATAGAAAGCCTCTCCCTGGCAGAGTCAATTTCCCATAGTGAAATTTACCTCCATTATATCTAGGCCCTGTCTTGGCACGGTGACCTTCTGAGACCATACTGCTTTGACAACTGAAGGGAATCCACAAGCCTGGCCTCGGTACCTATGATGAAGAAGCAAGTGAGGGTCTTCCCTGGTTCTAAATTTTTTTGACAGTATGCAGGTCAACTTGCTCTCTTGGAAGATGTTCTCTCCTGGTTCTCCCCATTGTTATCTGCTAGACAGGGCACAGAAACAGGCTACACTCAGCAGTGGGGGTTATTTGGAAAATTCCTCTGATTTCTTAGTAATTTTAATCTTTAGCGGTTGACATTACCCATCATGAAGACTTTTAGAATCAGAGTTGGCTAGTTTTCTAAGAGTCTCCTTAGATTCCACTTTTCCACCAAAATCTTTTCCATCAAAACCAGGGACAGGTAGCCTTCACCATGAACACATCCCAGCCTCCTCTAACTCTCTGGATAAAGAGAGTGATATGGAGAGAGAACATTCTAATCAGAGTGAGGAAACTTGAATGCCAGTCCTGGTACTCTAACCACTAACTTTTGGAAATACCAGTTTGTTACCTCTAGAATGTCCACCATAATCCCCATTCTGCAAACTTCAGGATTGTACCAAAGATGCAAGATGATTATAAAAAGTCCTTCAGGAAACATGTTGCCTCTAGCTGACATTTGGTATTAACTCCATGTCAGATATTCCTGTAAGCATAAATTTCATGTTATCCCTTAGAGATACACTAGTATAACCCTCACTTTATAAATAAGGAAACAAGAAAAAAAATAACAGTATTCCCCAAAGGTCACACAGTGAGTAGTAGATCAAAGATTGGAAAATCCAAGGAGTTGGTTTCTGAGACCCAGGACTTTACCTATGTGTTCTCCAGCTATATTATCATCTGTCATTATTCTGCAAATCTCTCAAGACAGAATCTGTGGCATCTGCTTCCCACTGCCACCCTAAACATCCATCTCCAGCCACCATCAACAACCTCGACATAGCCACCAGCCTTTCTTAGGGGTACTTTCTTTACTATCCCTACTTATTCCATGGTAGAGTCAGAGAAACACTCAGGCTCTGTTCTTTATCAGCTGCACACAAAATACCATGACCTTCCAGATCAAGGGATCTGCAAAGGGTTAAGAGAACTGGCTCCATGCAGAATGTTTGCTATGGAATATTTCCTGCATTCCCAGACACAGGTCTCAGGAAGCTTAGGAAGCAGAAGAGACAAAGTCAAATATGTACACTGAGTACTGGGGTATTTCTTAGGAAAGAGGCCAAGAATTAGACAGAAAAGGTGATGATCAGGTGACATGAATGGCTTCTTACTGAACCATTTAAAGCCCCCATCAGGGAAGTGTTCACATTGTGTGGTCCCCAAAACTTAAATTTTTCCTTAAATATTTATAATATTTCCTTTATACAAAAAGTTTTTTCTGCTCCTCTCATTTAAAAGAGCTTGGTCTTTTGAAGGTGAATTTTTAATTGTTTTAGTATATTGGTAAAGGTAATTTGTAGGCAAGTCAAAGATTTAAGCTTGGTGATACTGTTCTTCCAAATCAAATTATAACTAGCAACAACCATATCATTATGCTTGCATTCCTTGTAAACTTCCAGTAAAAGCAGCAATGCCTAGGATTAAACTCATTTAACTCAACTCTTTCCAGGACATTCTGAGACTGAGAATCTGAGTAAAATGTAAACTTTTCTCTAGAGAGCTTGTAAACCCTAAAGGAGCATAAAATGCAAAAATACAGTGAGTGACTATAATTGCTATATTAAAATTCTTTCTGGCTGACCCCAGATCATTTATGTGCCATTGAATTAAGCACTAAGCTAGTTCTGCATCAAAGGCTTCTGGAGTCTCTTTTTCCTCTTACCAGTCTGCACCCACAATGAGAAAGGAACCCCAGGTATGGAGTTTTTACCCTTGTGAAGCCTGCAGTAAACAGAAGAACCCCCTCAACAAGCTCATCCTCTTCTCAAAGAGGGCAAGCCTGAACCTGAGCACTTCATTTCATTTAATCTTTACAACCTCTCCCAAAGGTAGGTACTACTCTTAATTCTATGTTACAAATGAAGGAACCAGAGTTCAGAGAAGCTATTCCAAGATTATAGATAGTAACTACTGACATTTCTGCATACTTTAACCACTATTCTAAAATTTGTTAGGCATTTTGTTCATCAATTTTATCAGTAAATGCTTAAGTATCTCCTATTTGTCAGACCCTGTGAGATTTCCTGTTTTGAGGTACAAAGAGCTAGAATTGTCATTGGGGAGAAGGGAAATGTTACATAATAATTAAATTAAATTGTTGGCTAACACTCAAAAAGCAAAGAAAATGCTAAAGAGATTTAGAGGAGGGAGTCGCCACTGGAGCAATCAGGTAAACTTTAAACACACATATGAATCTTAAACTAGACTCAAGAGGAAGGATTTGGAAAGACAAACAGAAGCATAGGGCCTTCCAGATGGAGGATTAGAGGAAAGGGATATACCTGCTTGCAAGGCAGTCTTTGGGAAATTTTGGAGCAAGCTAAGCATCTCCCCTGTTGGAAAGTATCCTGTATACAGAGCCAGAAGAACAGGAATCAACACGTCTGACTCCATCTTTACTGCTGATCTCGGTTTTCTAAGTTGCCATATGAGGTTGGCTACATGATTCTTTATGACTCCAAAACATATTATCTCTAAAAACCAATTTTATAGTCAAAGCACAGAACATTATGACTTGAAAGAATTTGTCTGCTTTAAGCAAGTAATTATTACAACTGGCTTGTATCCTTGCTAAGGTACTATGTTGGGAAGGACTCTTAGTAGTCACCACAGACTACTTCCATTTTACTGAGGCTACTTTGTGATACTGAATTGTTCATTGGGAAAGATGCACTTAGCATAGTGAGTGATAGGGAATAGAGGTAGACCAGATGTCTTCAAGAAGGTTGCAATGTACCTGGTGACTAGGGGCCAAATTCAGGTGATGGATTACATCCTTGCACAAGCTGTTTTTCTTAAAATATTACAAAACCAGCATTTAAAAACTGGACAATTTCCCACTTAAAACAAAAACAAACAAATGAACAAACATAACTCTCTGTCTCTAGCTGAGGAGCAGTCATTGAGAAGAGTTTAGGACAACCTTTCCCTGGCACGTATTTCATGAGTGGGAGTTTCTACCACAGGGAGAAAAAATAATTGCCATGAATTCAGTGATTGATGTGTTGAAGAAATGGATCCCCAAAACTGAGCCCCATTGTGGAATTCATTTCTTTGACTATAAACTTCACAACAGGGATACTGAAAGCAAATCAAATAAATAATGTCTAACCCCAGGGGTTACTAACTTTAGTGTAGTCTTTACTTTTTCTATCCAGAAATTTGGATCATTTATATAAAAGTTAAAAACATCATTTATTTTGACCCACATTTTTATTACCTAATATTCCCTCTGTGCTCTTATAAAATTACATTTTTATTCTGATATTCACAGTCTTACAAGGCTCACTTGCCTAGTTTATTTCTCTTAACTTAAATGCCAACCCTAGGAAAATCCAAGCAAGAAGCTCTAGGCAGTTGGGCACAGTGACTCATGACTATAATCCCAATGATTCTGGAGGCTATCACAGGAGAATCACAAGTTAAAGGCCAGTCTCAAAAATTTAGTGAGACCCTCAGTAACTTAGTGAAACCCTGTCTCAAAATAAGATAAATAAATAAATAAAAAGAACTGGGAATGTAGCTCAGTGGTAAATCTCCCCTGGGTTTAATCCCCAGTACAGAAAGAAAAATAAAAGATGGAGGAGGAGTTGTAGGAAATCTTCAGAGATTTCGGTTTCTTGGGTTTGGCCAATTATATCAAACTGTGCTCTCAGCCTGCCATAGAAAGTGGCATGTTTAATAGCCTGGTGAACAAATAGTAGAGTTACCATCACACTTGAGTTACAGTCTGTTTAATCTCCAAATCAACTGCAATTTATAGTTTTCTTTTCCAGAGAAAGGGAAACCTTCAGGGTATCATGGAAGAGATAACTGCTATTGCAAAGAAGAGGTCCCTAGACTTGTTGGAGTGGAGGGAGAATGACAGAGGCATGACACGATTGCTGTGTGTCCATTCAAGGAGAAACCTTTAAGTCTAAGTCTACTCTTCTGGAACATATTAGCTATATAAGCAATTGTTTAAAGAGTAAGAATGGAAGAAAGGGAGGGAGGAAGCGAGGGCAGGCAGGCAGACAGGCAGGCAGGAAGGCAGGAAGGAGCAAGCATCCATCAGTTGATGTTGATCTCTGGGGAATCAAACACATACTGCAAGTCTGAAGTATTATTACTGTTCTTCTCTGTCCTAGTTACAAATGTAACTGAGAACTATCTCTGAACCTTCCCTTCACCTATATGGAAGCTGGGATCATATTCTTGGAATTTTTTTTTTTTAAAAGAGGGAAAATAAACTTAGCCAAGTTGTTTTTAAGCCCTTAGGTCAAAGTCCTTCTATTAGGGTCATGAGCATTGCTACCATCCTGCTACCACAAGTCTGGATGAGGAATACATTTGACCTGCAGGACACAAATACACTATTTTCCTTGTGTTTCCATACTTTTTGGACACTTTCTAGAGTAGGTAAATTTTTTTTTTTTTGTCTAGGTTAACAATCTTGTTTTAACATAGAAATACCTAAAAGATCAAGGTTGAAGAAAAATACATCAAGCAGAGTACTTCAAAGTATAATTTGCACACTATTTACTAATAGGTTTGTCTTATGTTTCCTGATATTTGGATTTCCAGATTAGTTTATTTCTCTTTGTGGGTCTCATATGGGAGCAAGAAGCAAATACAGCTGACTTTAATTTGAGGAATGACCAAAGATATTTTTTTTCATGTTTTAAAGTTTTAGAATTTAAAATGTTTAAATGTTTTAGAGTTCAAAGTTTAATGAAAATAATTAAATGAATAGGTTTATATAATGGAATTAGTATATAGCCATAAAATGGAATAAGTCATAAAATAAAACAAACTTACTTGTATGGATACAGAAAAAATAGCTAAAAAGTGAAAAATCAAGTTGCATAAATATGCACATAGTGATCCAATTTGTGTAATCATATAGATATAGATATATGAATGAGTCTTAACATATACTAAAATGCTGCAAGTTGATCCATAAATAGAAAACAATCAGGAGGGATTTTTTTATATGATAAGTTATATGATAGCTATTTAAAAATTTTCACAATACATTTCCATATAATGTTATCTCATATTGTTCATATTAATTTTTCTTTTTTAATTTTTAAAATACATGTCAATTTATTTTTGTTGGACACTTCTATGATTTTGATGTATGAATAAACTCAGATAACTATTACTACAAAAATTACAAGTAGCTAACTCAAAATTATTTTTTATAATGAAAACAAAAAGTATTGCAAACCCATGTGAAATGCAAGGATTCTTGCAGCCTCTGCTAACTGCCATCCCCAGAAAAAAAACCTTCTACTGAGACTCTTCAGGAAGCTCCATCAGAATCAGCTGCTCCAGCACTGCAGCTCCCAGGCCCGGAAACAGCTCTCCCGACAGCTCTATTCCACACAGAGGCCTGGGAGGGATACCTTATAAACCAATCATAAATATACTCTCCTGACAGTACAGATGTCTAGAATGTTAACTTGCAGCTGGAATTTGATCACGGGAAGGGACTGATTTCTCTGTCATCATAGGCCAGAGAACCATGGGCTCTGGTGGAGGCAATGCCCTGCTGGAGTTTTCAGCCTTATGCCTGAGGAGCAGTAACATGACTTTTGGGTTATTTGCAACAATTAAAATTAAAAGATGATCAAAGTGGTTATAAAAATTACTATGGAGGTATGGGACTCCTCAGATCCCAAAAATAGGAACAAAAATGTAAAAGTATGTGAAAAGAAGAAAGGTAATAATAGATTAGACCTCTGGAGTCTGTCTGCTGTGTTTCTTCCTTAAAGTCTACTTTAAAAATAAGGAGTGAATGATATTTGGTCTCTTTAATGAGCTACCAGTAGCCTCTGGTGGCCTGTTTCTGCACTTGTTCTTCACCACATCTCTACAAGACATATGCTAATTGTCAGGAGGCCTGCCATAGGCAGGGTAGAGGGCAGCCACAGCATTTACTATCACCTCTTTACGTTTGAAAGGACACTGCAGGTGACAGATTGTGAACACCCTGGGGCTGGAATCACAAGCATGGAGGACCTAAAATCCCAGAGAGACATGTGACTTTGCTCTGTCACCATCTGTGAGCTGGTTAGCTAGGGGAGTTTCCAGATGCAAGAAGCATGCCAAGGCTCCAGTAGGAGAAAGCCAAAGGGAGTGATCCTCACTGTTCCTTTTTCCTCAGAGGTAATTTTGTTGATCACCAGTTAAAAAAAAAAAAAAAAAAAGCCCTATCTATCCCCAACTGAGGATAATCTACCTGCTGAAGTACACAACTATTTCTGGGATGAAGCAAATGACTTTGTCATGTAGAGACTTTTAAATTTCGTTTTACCAGGAGTAACTATTTATTTGGCTCTACTCCTTTACTTCCTGCCAGAAATTTGCTTTTTGCCAGGAGTTTTGACGACCTGTCTGGAATGGAATTTGTGTCCATATGGTTTTGTTTGATTTGGGACTCAGCTTGTCTGCTGAGCCTGTGTCTCCTTCACCATGAACCCTGGCTCTGACGTAACCTTGAATACCTGTGTGGTCCTTCAAGCCCTGCTCCTGGGTCCTTTCTTTTGCCACTCTGGACATGCATGCACATACCAATAGAATCTCTGTCATACAAAGTCTAGTCTTGGCTTCTAGTCTGCTGGCTTTTAGAAGATCTTGATTTCTCCTGTGTGATCATTTTAACTGATGAGGGAATATTAGTCCCTCTCTTTCTCTCTCCTGTTGGAAAATCTGTGTGCAGAATAGGATTCTGTTTCTCTGTTCCTGCATGCTTTGTGAAACACAGGGCACAGTGAGGAGGTCCCAGATGTCCATCTTGCATTTTGTGCAAAGTCATGCACATCTATTTTTGCTACATAAGCTTCAGTGGAGCTTCCATAGGCATCTGCTCTGCTTACCTGGTCACTGATGGCTCCTAGTTGCAGAATTTGAGCATTCCATAATGATTGAGGGAGAAAGTTGCTGTCTTAATGATAACCCAACAGAAGAAGATACTCTTATCCTCATATAACCCATTGCTTTTAGCTGGTTTACTTGAACTTTTGAATTTGACAAATAAGAAAAATATGGAGAATTTGGGATGGTTCCTTTACCTACCACAATCATGATCCCTCATACCTTTCCGTTAATTCTCCACAAAAGAATCCACTGATATTTATACATCATCTATAGAAACAAAAATTAGAGACTCAAATGTCAGAATTTTCTGGGATTTTAAAATATATTAAAAGGAAAAGGAAAAAGGTTATATGATCTTTACCACTCTTAACTATCAAAAGCTCATATTTAGCAGAGATGGACCCTCAATACTAAAACATAGAAGACTGGTATAAATAGGAACCAAGCTAGAGTGACTCATCACTTATATAGGGCACATGAGGTCCATGATTAACACAGCTAGTAAATTTTCCATACATGTTCCTCCTGTGCTACCAGTAGTGTCCTAGAGACTGCTATCCCCAGGTAGGCAGCATGTAGGTCCTGGGACAACAGTCTACCTGTGCTGAAGAAAGCATAATTTAGGCATCAGAACTCACATTACAGGGTAACCTTGGTTCTTAGTTTCTGAGAGCTGTTCTGGGGGAACCTCTAAGGTCACTTTTTTTTTCTTTAAAAATGAACCATGTGCCCTGCTTATGTTAGCTCCCCAAACACAAAATAAGCTATTTCTGAGAAAGGAAGCTCCTCAGCCAAGTCAATTCATTCAGAAGTCAGAGGCTCACTTTCTGGATGTTAATGAGTAGAGGGATCCCTGTATCATAAGAGCTGTGTAAGATGACTTCTAACACTACTACTTCTATCTCAGATCAAATATTCCCAAGTAACAAAGACTTAATATATATTAATAATTGCACTGTAAGTGATAATGTAATTGTGAGTACTCCCATCAGCAGATGAGGAAACTGAGGCTCAGAGATATTAAATCACTCAATCCTAAATCATGCAGAAACTTAGTAGCCAAACCAGTATCAACTTCTATCTCAATGTTCCATGCTCCTGTTTTCAAGCAAAATGTGTCATGATCAAAGCTAGGATGTCCACAAAATAAATAAAGATTAAGGGAGACAGCAGTGACCCAGTTCCGAAGGACACATGGGAAGAACTGGCAGCAGCTGCCACTCATCCTTCAAACTCCATGTTTCCTTTTTCTCTCCATGATCTCATATTTCATCTAACACCATAACATCCCAGGAAAATGATACTCATGAGGCCACACTCCAATTCTAGGGCATTGGTCCCTGGGAGATCCACTCCTTTCAGTCTCTCCAAGCAAAGGTCTCCTTAGCATGGCAAGATCTGAGCAGGATGGTGGCTAACACAGGGAGGGAAAGGACCTTCCCAAATGACTACAGTGTACATTTCACCAGAGAAACTATCAGCTTCTGGTTCAGCTTCTGCACTAAGCCACACGCACCCTGAAGTCTCATGCTCAATATCCCTGCCAAAGATTCACAAAACCATAGCTGAATATCTGGGAGTGAATTTCTTAACATCTTCTTCTACATCCTGCTCCTCCTTCTCCTGCCAATTCTCTTCCTTTTTATTTTACCTTTTCTCTTCCTTTTCCTTCCTGGACATTCATCTCCTGCTCCTAAAGTATTTATAAGCGTTTTTAAGTCTTTTGCCTTGCCACAAAGATTATTAGAGGGACAAAAACAAAACAAATAAAACACCATGAGACAGATTTCCCTAGATCTTCTACAAAGAGACTTAGTAAAGAGAGCTATCTTGAGTATAATTCCAGAGTATGTTAAAATATACAGGAGATTTTTGCCTTGGGAAATCTAATTTGAGGAAAAAGAAATCGAACAAAGATGCTTTGAGTACCTTATGTGCCAGATCTTTGGCTGAGTGTTTCACTCCTGTGGATGCATGTCTTCCTCACAACAAGCCTAAGGTAGGTCTGATTATTATGATTATTACACAAAGGATACATAGCGTGCTTAGCCCACATCTTTGTTCAAGATTGTGTAGCACAAAGCAGAGCTAAGACGTCAACTCAAGCGTTTTCACTCAGATACAACCACACCACACTGAAGATTATATGGTTATTTGTCAAACAAGGAATTAGTGCTCAAAAGGAGAGTGATTTGAGTGGCCCAACTTGCTTAAAACTACAATGGCTAATATGAAGCAGAGCCAGGAGAAACCCTAATTTCCTGAATCTAATCCAATGCTTCTTCTGCAACATAAAAAGATATTCCAGACACAAAGTCCAAGCACATTAAAAGTCCTCAAACAGGTCAGAAATTGACTGAGAATCATAGATTTGCCCCATTGGCAATCATGACAACTCTACTTGGAGACATTGCCTAAAAATTATCTTTTCAACTTAAAAAATGCACAGATTAAACTGTGAAGCACTGCGCACCTAGTGTGGGCATAGAATCCCCTGTGCCAGTTGCTCTCATATTTCATGACACCCTCCAACACCCTAAGGAAGCAGTAATAGTATTTCTTTTTAACAGATAGGGAGAGAGTAGGTCACAGAAGTCAAAAGACCAATTCCAGATCAGCGAAATGGCAAACCACAGCCAAACTCCTAGCCAGGTCTGACTTCCAGTTTAGGAGTCTCTAGTTCAAGCTAGGATACATCAGGACCACTGTCTACCAATCAGAAGATAAGACTGAATACATCCTAGAATGTAAGAGCCAAGAATTCGAGAACTGGGTTTAAAAAAGGATTATAGGGATTCACATCATCCAGTCAAGATACTGTATAGCAAACAGTGCTTAACCTTATCCCTCATTGTGGAGTAGAGAGTTCTAGAATCCAGACAAGGAATGAAGCTATTCCAACTTGAGTCTTAACCACCTTGACCTTAACAGAATGCTTTTGTGATTGCAAAAATATCTTACCCTTTAATAATTGCACAGACCTCATAAACTGGGTAAGCCTGATTCCACATGAGTGAGCTGCTTACTGCCCTTCATATAATTTTGATGATTTCTACAACCTCATTTTTATAATAGTAATGCTCTCCTTAAGAAAGCAGAGTGAGTTTTGGAGGTCTTTCGCCAGACTGATATGTATATATGTGGGAGGGGGTCCAAAAATGCAAAATCTGGTCATGTTAGATATGATTTCTTAAAAAAGGAAGGAACATTGTTTTTATACTGTACTAAGCCTCTGTTTAAAATCTAAAAAGTGAAATTGAAGGAAAACTGCATAGGAGGCCAGTGTGATAGAAATGAGCTTAGCCTGTCTCCAATAGTCTTTCTCTTCAATGGGTAATTTGTTTCTTGGAAGATGTTTTCCATCAAACCATCTGATAGGCAATTACAACTTCAAGTCAAGGTAAAAGAGAACCCTATTTTAGACAAAGTAGGGGAGAGTGATAGCCCAGCTCCTGGTTTGTGAAACAAAAGGATTTACTGGCAGACTCTGAGGACATGGCTATATGTTTTAGTCAGCTTTTTTAATGCTGTGACTAAAAGACCCAACCAGAACAACTGTAGGGGAGGAAGAGTTTAATTGGGGACTCAAGGTTTTAGAGGTCTCCATCTGTAGATACCCAGCTCCATTCCTCAGGGCTTGAGGTGGGGCAGAATTGTGGAAGAATGTGGTGGAGGGAAGTAGCTCGCATGATGGTCAGAAAGCAGAGATCTTCACTTGCCAAATACAAATATATACACCAAGCCATGCTCCCCATGACTCACCTTCTCCATCCACATCCACCTGCCTTCCTTCAGCTACCACTCAATTAATCCCATCAGGTGATTCATTCACTGATTGTATTAAGGCTCCAAGAACCCAATTATTTCTCCTCTAAACCTTCTTGCACTGTCTCACACATAAGCATTTGGGGAATATCTCACTTCCAAACCATAACACTGTGTCACTGCTTACAGCCCATTCTTTCTTTCTTGATATTTTTAAATCATTTAGATGTGAACAGAAGTTCTAAAAATTACCTCAAAGATTTATATTTTGTTTGAGGCTGTTAATATTAATAGAAGTCCATGCATCCATTCAATGACTAACTGGTAGTTTTCATATAACTGGTGAAATTCTGTTCTTGATTACATTCTCCATTAGCCACAGTGCTAACAACCATCATGGTTCTAGAGCATCTATCAAAGAATTGCATATTAGTTTTTACATCTTCTTGCTCTGTCTCTCATTGGCTTTCATACAAAGAGCCATTTCCAATCCTAAATTCAAGATCCATCATGGAAGATGACGGTGAAAAAGAAAGATATCAAAGGAACGGAAGCAATTAAGAAGCAGCCATCCATTCTTTCATTTATTCAATCAAACTTGAATAAGTGACTCTCTCACTTGACAAGGGCCCTGGACAATTACGGTAATGGAAAACAAACTGGTGATAGACTGAAATAGAAGACTTTAAAATGGCTCCTGTAAGGCTGCTTGACTAGCACAAAACTATTCCTCAGTGGGAAGTAAATGTTTATGCCAAACAGTCATTTGTGGGAACAAACACATCTGTGGTACTTAAGATGGAAGGGATTTATGGTGGCCCTGGTTTCCTCTTATACTAAACTTGGTTGACAAGGCACACCTCACCTAGGGACAGAGCCTCAAAGACTGGCCCAAGAAATGTAATTAAAATTAATTAATTCAACTATTCTTACTCTTCTACTGTTCAAAGAACCAGCCGACTTATCTCACCAACCAGATAGTGAACTCAGGGGAAAATGTACTAACATATAACCCTTTGTATCTCCATCAGTATATGCCTAGATCAAATCTGAGTCAGAAAATAAGTTTAGGATCAACTTAAAAAAAAAAAAAAAAAGCCAAGCTAGATTGTCATGGGAACTAAGAATAAAGAAACCTGAATTTCAAATCAATGTCCACATTTTTATGGCAGTTCCAGGCTCCACCCAAAGCTGCCAGCTTGTTCCCTTTAGCCCTGACTCCATCTGATGTGTTTTAGTTTTTTAGGCTACCAAGTAGAAAAGATACAAATTACTTTCTCACTCTGAGATAGAGTGATAGAGTTCAGTCTGCTGAAAAGGAAATGTCACAGGTACTCTCCTGTCAGAATACATTTTTTGGTAAACTTTAAAAGGCACATTTAGAAGTAATCCAATTTCCCCACGCCATTTTTCCAGACAACATTACTGAGTGGATATGAGTAGTATCACAAGAGACAAAAGAAATAGAAAAATGATATATCATGCAAATATTAACTTTAAAGTATCCATTAAAATAAGTTTTATTAATGAAATTAAGTATTAGTAAAATAAAGTAGTGCATCCAAGTACATTATCATACCACTTAAAATCTTCTCACACACTGTGACATTACACATACACACTTACAAAACAGATTCATGATTTCTTAAGAACATTGGCCCTAAATTTTTCCTCACTTCTCAATAAGAATCCATCCCAATGGGCTCATTCAGGAAGAATGGCTGCTCTCACCTGATAGACTCATCCAGAAACCCAAAAAACCAGACACTGTTCTGGGGTTTCAAAGGCAAGTCCATATGATATAGGAGCTGCAAGGTCTGTTGCAGAACTCAGTCACTAAGGGAAGGTGAGAGGAGGCAGTTCACCTGAGGAAAGATACTGGATTTAAAGGTAGCTTTACTCATGATGAAATGAGTCTACTTTTCTCTCAGGAAAAGCTCAGTGTATCAGTCTTTAAAATCATTCCACACAGGGTGTGTAAAGATTTGAATTTTGCATGTGGCTAGCTGTCAGATGAAAGCAATCAATAGGGGTATTTTATGGCTAGAAATATTGAAGTTTAAGATAATTAAAATTCAATAAAACTGAAAAACTTTATAACATTTTATTTCAGCAGCCCAAACTGATAGACAAGCTCCTTGACTAAGTCATGGAGAGCTGTGCTTTCATGCAATAAGAACTATAATGCTTATTCCACAGATCATTCATGGATAGCAGCTAAAATATTAAAACAAACTTAAACTCTGGCTCAAGTTGAACCCTCAATTTAGTGGGAAAATTGAGATGAGTCATGTCAACTCAAGGAAGGGATTTCAGAGAAAATAACTAGCCAGTCATACTATATACACAGCATAAAAATAGAATATTAAGAGGAATCAAAGAAAAGATTAGAGATGATTCCTTTTGATGACTATTTCTTATAAATGCATCACCAGTGCAAAGCAGCCTAACTGCAATATAAAAATGTGAAAAAAGATACACTAAGCAATACTAATGCCTACCACCTACATAATAAGAATTCTGAAAAATTTAATGAGCTATTAGCAGTGGGACCCATTATAGAACATCTAGGTAGTAAGAATATACTCAATACACATACATATGCATATCACAATGTGGGTCTCTGTAGGAAATTAAATCAGAGCTTAGCACACCATGAGTATAGCTGAAGCAAAGAAATCTTGCTCATGAGTGATAATCCATACATGTTGTCTTTTAGACAAAAAATTCTACACACATTCTCCTTACTCTAGCAACAGTTCCCAACAGGCCAACTAAGGCCACACATTATGGCATTTGACACAACTGCAGTTCATCTACCTGTAGAGGAAGAGGACAGATAAAGGAAGGAATTCAGAGTGCCACTCAGAATTCCTGAGAAAAATGACAGGCACTTATCGTTACCATACATTTGCAACTCTAATGTAGATGTTATGGAAAATAGTAGTCTTCTTAGCAAAGACATTCAGTTTTAAAGACTAGGAAGGTTCAGTGGGTGTGTGATACTGTGACCCTGAAGACACTGGGAACTTTACTTAATGAGAGAGGGAATCTTAGCTTGAAACCATGAGAGCTCCTAACTTGGTGGCCTTAAGGTAGAGGAGGGGCTGTACTGTGCAGAAGCAAAGAGAGAGGAAGAGGCAAGACATGTATGCAAGGAGATGAAATATGCCCCTCAAGGACCCATCCCCAGGGTCTGACTTCCTCCAACAAGCCCTTCCTCCTAAAGTTTCCACCTCTTAATAGCACTGGCAACTGTGGACCAAGACTTTGACACAGGAGCCTTTGATGAATAGCTCAGTTTCAAACTCTGACTTGTACATATATGCATATGTGTTCGTATGGGTGTACATGCAAAATTTCCCATGAAGCTAGATATAGAGGGCTGCAGGAAGTTGAACTTTTTTTTTTTTTTAAAGAAAAACCTGGGTAAAAGCAATTTTTCTCCCTTCAGCTTGTAGGTAAATACTGAAAAAGTAATCTGTGCATATGGGAGGAGCAGGGATGGTAGGGCAGCAGTATTGGTTATTAGGGACCAGGGTACTCAGCAATCACCACCTGTCTATTAACATTATCCTAGACTTCTGTGACTGTCACCGTATAACCTACATAAGCCCTATGCTTAGAAGCAACTAGGGATGGGTAAAGATGGTAGAAAGTATTTGAGCCAGGTCTTTTAATACTAATTAGCCAAAAATATAGTCCTCTCACTAAAGAGATGACCTAGATGCAGAGGTTTAATGCATGAGTGATATTTTAAAGCTTAAACAATATTATAAGTCCTTTGTTTCTTGGTCAGATATACCTGCTTGTTTTCAAATCTTTCCTTTAAAGTTGTAAAGTCTAAGTTATTTAAAGTATAAAAAAGTTCAAATTCATATTGGAAGATTAATAGTGGCCATACTTAGGAAACTACACCAGGTAAGGCAGGAAATAGATGCAAAGTCTTAAGTATGTGAAGGGAAGGAAATTCTGCTTCATGTATTTGATTAATCCAGTGTTGAGAACAGTTATAAAATCACAGTCTATATAATAAAGGGTGCATAATAGAGGAAATCCTGTGGATGTTCTAATGACATGAGCATCAATACTAAATGCCTGTGGTTTAGTGCAATTTGTTTGTGTACAAGAGAGTTCATAACATAACTCTGCAGACTACTACGTTTAAATATTCGTGATT
Organism: Geosciurus inauris; assembly: GCA_004024805.1. Lineage (NCBI taxonomy): Eukaryota > Metazoa > Chordata > Mammalia > Rodentia > Sciuridae > Geosciurus > Geosciurus inauris. The sequence continues at coordinate 19,447 of PVHX01013909.1, read as the reverse complement.
GCTATAATTAAGGACTAGAAACTAGCACAACCCATTGATGTATACCTCTCTGGGAAGGTTTCTAGTAATTAAGTTTGACATGTAAGCAGTGGGAACTACTTCACTTGATAATCATTGCATATGACAATAAAATTTTCAATTTCTTAACTGATTTTCTAGTTTTTGTTTTACTTATATGTAGCCATTTTGGTTTCATAGTCTCTTGTCTGCTTTATGATAGTCTGGAGACCTTTTGAAATTTTAAAAGGCATTGAGCTTTTGCTATCACATGTTTCCTTATTCTTTGAGCAAGACAATTTATAAGTTCAGTTTAAACTAGAAGGACTCCCTCAGATTCCAGGCATGAACAATTTTCTGGAAACACTGAAACCTCCCTAAGGAGAGTCCAAATCACCAAATTTAACTCTTTACTATATATTATCTGGAGGGGCAGGGCACTGCCTCTTGCCTGGGCTGAGCTATGTCCAGCTTAGTTTTGGACTTGCAAGCTAAGCTGGATCACACAGGACTGGAGCTGCACAGGCCAAGTGGGGGCTGGTATGCACAGTGGACAGGTGGGAGGGATACCAGGAGTGTTGTCCCACTGTGGAGATGTGCTGCAGGCAAAGCCAAGCCCACTCCCCAGGGAGCTCTGGTACCAGGTGAAAGGAAGGCTTCTCTACTCAGGCATCTAGTCTCCACAATCAGAATCCTAACCTGATTTTCAACCCACACTCTAAGTACTGGCCAAGGGGAAACTCTGGAAAGGCACCCGCAAAAATTATGTTGAATCATCACTTGTACACATGTATTAACAAGCCCCCAAGACTATGTAAGGCAAGGATTAGCACTATCTATGATCCGGGAGGTTAACAGCTAATTAATGGAGAAATCAGGTTCAAGACCAGCCAGTCTGACTTTTAACACAGGATTAAATATTTTACATTACTTCTCTTAAATCATATTAGCTACATACATTGGGAACTGGCTATGATAAAGGCAGTTTTAAGCTTTTTGAATAACTCTTAATTTATTTAAGCAACCAGCTCTGCAGACTAATAAGAAAGTTGTGTTAGTTTAAGCAGAAGGAAAAAAAACCTCCATGTTCTCCATTATAAATTTTTTTTTTGTTTTAAAGAGACAGTTCTCTGGAATGTAAGATAATCTCTTCTCATGTAATGCTACTGTTTTAGTTCAGGTAACAGTCACACTAGGTTTTCTTCTCTCTCAGTTTTAGATCTTCCCTTCCTTGATAGATACATGGCTTTAGCATATAATATCTGTCTCAGAATTAGAAAAATGACTTTTATTAGCTCTCAAAATGCCAACTCCATTGAATATCACTTAGGAAGATATCTTCTATTTTAGATAGTCTGCCATAAAAATAGAAAATTTTTGCTACTTTATCCAACCAACCCAATCAAGCTATTTCTTTCTCCATTTACTTTTCAGCCATTAGACACTGCTAATATGATCACTTTAGTGATTATTTTTAAGAATAGCTTATATAATCAATGAAGAAGTAGAACATGACATAATAGCATTATCTAATTCCATTTGCAGGTAGAAACAACAATTAATGGCAGGTCATCAATCTTACTTCAGAGAAAACATAGAGAAGATAAAAACTTAACATTTTTAAAGATTAGAAAGCTATCGATTTATTTTTTTAAGCCAGAAGCCCAAACTTCAGAGAGGCTATTAAATGTATCAAAGGAAGAAAATCTTCCTAAGAGAAAAAACTGAAGCTTCTATATGTCATAGATGTTGAAACTAAAAATTAAAACAGTACTGCCAGTGAAAACACTTTGCTGAGTTATGGAGAGGAACTGGAGCCTAGAAAGCTGGCTGGAAAGGCACTATGAGATTCCTGCACTCCTGTAGTACCTGGAAAGCAGAGGTAGAAACGAGGGGGCTGAAACAAGAAGACTCATTTAAGACGCTAGAATTCAGAGACATACTCTGTGTGGTGAAAATTTCAGTGCAGCCCTGACCTTCCTTATGTACTGTTAGGATTGAAGTAACAGGCTTTATATATTTTCCTTTAAAATAAAGTTAAAACTTTCTCTGATGGGGAAAAAGTCATTGAGTATCTATATTTTATATGCAAGATTATGTATACAATAAAAATGAAGACATTTGAAGAGTTAGGAGGCAGTAAAGTATATTAAATAACCATAAAAATTACATAAATAGCCTCACAGATTATAGAGATACTGGGTTTAACAGATGAGATTACAAAAGTGACTATAATATTGATAATTTAAAAAAATAGAAGGAATACCGAGGAATTAATTCAAAATGGGACTAAAATGGGCATCCCAGGATTTACAGTAAAATGTCTGAAATCAATAACATGTTGAGTAGGTATAAGAACAGAGTAAAATATATAAAGTAAAAGAAAAATGATAAAACAAAGCAGAATGTGTCATACAAACACTGATAAATATGTTAATTCTAAAGGAAAGACAATAACAATGATAATAAAATGCTTGTTTCAAAAAAAATTTTAAATTTTCCAAAATTAATTTATTACCAGATAAAATAAACTCAACAGAGCACATATCAGATAAACATAAAGTAAACCACATCTATGTATATGATAATCAAATTTTCATCATCCAAAAAAGGAAGTCTTTTTAAAAATCAAAGAAAAATTATTTTCACATGCTTAGTTATAAGAAGTTGTTCAATATATTCATCAGAAATTATGGATGTCAGAAGAAAATGGGATAATATTGGGAACTGTCAAACAAAAAGTCAAGCAAATGTTCATTAATATGTAAGACAATACAAAGATTTTTGTGAGAAATAAAACAGTAGGTAATTGGTTGTCTCCTATAAGGGTGAAAATGATTCTAGAATGAAGAACAATATGGAAGGAGATGGAAATCACATGGGCATATATGGAAGAACCATGACTCATAATGCAGACAAAATAACAATGGACATTGGTTTCATGATTGTAGGAGTATGTATTAACGATAGTGTAAAGGTCATAGTAATGGTATATAGTTAATCTTAAACTGGGCACAGTGGCACATGCCTGTAATCCCAGCACTTTGGGAGGCTGAGACAGGAGGATTGTGTGTTCAAAGCCAGCCTCAGCAATGGTTAGGTGCTAAATAACTCAGTGAGACCCTGTCTCTACATAAAACACAAAATAGGGTTGGGGATGTGGTTCAGTGGTCAAGTATCTGAGTTCATTCTCCAGTACCAAAAAAAAAGTTAATAAATTTCTTGAACTATTTGAGACATGTTGAAATAAATTTCAGGTGGATTAATATATCTCTACAAAAAACACTAAAGTAATATAACACAAAATGTACAATAAATTCTTAAAATAAATAATGAAGTAAATGATACTTTGAAATTCATATCTATATGATGGCAATAATATTTGGAAATGAATTAATATCACTTAATATGGGTATGGGATTTTCCAATTACTAAAATCCATTACAGTATGGCTTAGGTTATGCTTTCTCAGCATACTGATTTCTTTCATATTGAGATTGAAAAAATTTGTTTCAATCCCATGTGTCTGAGGAACCAGAGCACAGCCACCAGATCTGAGAAGAAATTCCATCCCAGGTTAAGTCTATATTCAGAAATATGTTCATATGTCTAAATAGACATTAACTTAATGGGTTTTATAAAAATAAAATTTGAACTTACAGAAAATTGTGAAGACGACACAAAGAGTCCCCATATATCCTATAGCCAAGAATATGTGTTAATGTCTTATGTTACTATTGTTTTATTTGTCTCAATTAAGCAACATTGATACATTGTTATAAACTTGGGTCCATAATTTATGGATTATTTTAGTTTTTTAGTACTGTCTATTTTATGTTCCATAATACTGTCTAAGATGCATATCACATGTAGTCCTAATGTAGAATCTTCTTGGCTGGGATATTTCTCAGACTTTCCTAATTTTTGATGACTTTGACAGTGTTAGGACTATGTGTGAGAAATGGGTGGTATGTCTTTCTCTGGGATTTAGCTATCATTTTGATCATGATTAGACTAGGGATGTGAATGTTTTGGAGAAAATTCATAGCAATAAAGAATCATTTTCATCACATCTCATCAAATGCACAAACTGTCAACATGATTTATCACTGTTGATGTTGACCTTGATCTGCTGACTCAGCTACAGCTTATTTGGTTTCTCTACTGTAAAGTTACTTCCTTATCCACCTATTATTACTGTACTCATTGGAATTAAGTTAGTATATGAAGACTACAAGTAAAAAGTGAGGAACTGTGCTCCCTTTAGGGCAAATTATCTATCAAAATTATGTGGAATTCGGGGACAGCATACTGATTTTTTTTTCATATTGAGATTGAAATAATTTGTTTCAATCCCATTTGTCTGAGGAGCCAGACACATAGCCAGATCTGAGAAGAAATTCCATCCCAAGTCGAGTCCATGTTCAGACATGTGTCCATAAGTCCAAATAGACATTAACCTTGATTTTTTTAAAATAAATTTTGAATTTTTAGAAAATTGTGAAGATGGCACAGAGTCCCCATATATCCTATAGCCAGGAATATGTGTTAATGTATAACATTACTATTGTCCATTTGTCTCAAACAACATTGATACATTTGTCTCTTATCTCCCTCTTGTGCATGTAATCATATCTTTATATTAGTATGGACTCTTGGGTCTGCTCTATAGTTCAGGTTCTGAACCAGTAATACTTTATTTTGTTGCTTAAATCATGCTAGCTTTGGCCACCAGGAACTCTTTCAGTTGACTCCTATATCCCTTTAATAGCCTCATATTGTTATGCTTTTTTGAGTACTTAATTTTTTTTTGCACTCAAAATAACTTTTATTTTGGGCACTTTTTAATGTTTGTTTATTTATATTTTGCTCCAGGTTTATTCAGTTTACTTCCTGTCCTAGTCATAGAGTCAGTCATTTTCCCAAGGTTCCTCGATTTATTTTATTAGAGAACAATATTAGAAGAAAAATCTAGATTCTAGATATTCTCCTTGCTACTAAAGGTTGTTCCTTTACATCCTCTCAGCTGACAAAACAAAGACATGTTTGTGCATAAAAACCTGCATATACACATTTCTACAAATATTTTATAAGTAACCATCTGTATTTACATTATACAAACATGAATTTGAAGTAACACTGATATCTCCAATGCTAATCCAAAATCACAACACATTATTCTTTCCCTCTTTGCTTATCTGCAGTTCACATTCCAACAGTGAGATACCCTGTTCCTCATTTCCTTCATCCATTTAATCATACAATTCCAGTTTACATGTATAACAGTCTCAGAATTGACTAATACTCCCCTAAGAAGTGACCTTATCAACTCGATTACAGGGTTTACATGTGATTCCTTTTTCCTTTAATATGATAGATTTCATTCATTTCCAACATAATTACATACAAAAGTATATATATACACATATATATTACACACACACATCCATCCTGCACCCCTAGCATTATAAAGTTATATATAAGTAAAAAAAAAAAAAACTGCCTAAGAGAAAAATGAAAAGACCACATATACTATAATTAAAATTTACCTTTTAACACCCTTAGCTATTTTTGTACATTTCACAATTGCTAATTAAAATAATCTTAAAGACTCTTTCAGTTGATACATTTGGCATTAGGTTGATTATTTGCTTGGCAACAGAGACACAGATCAGACTACAGAAATAGCAGCCTCAACTGGTGTTTTCCCACCTTGTCAAAGCAATATGAGAGCACTGGACCCCAGATTTTAGGCTTCAGGGATCCTCCCAAACCTCGGTTAAAGTTAAGCACATACACAGAGCATTTTCTACAAGATGAACTACATACTTCAAAGGATTAGGAGGTGACAAGCAAAAGCAGTTCCTGCTACATGGTACCTGCAATCTACCAGTGTGAGAGGATGCTACAGAAGTCAACACAGGACATGTTCCAAAGTAAATAAGCAAAAGACCTGAGGAATTCTTGGGCCCTAAATACCAGTTATTTGAGTCATCAGGAGAAGCCTGATGAGATAGTACTGTTTGAAAGATAAGTATCTAAAACTGGGTGTAGGGAACATATGCCATAGACATGCCTAGACATGCCAGGACTCACTAAGTTGCTGGCCATAAGGAACAGCAGCCATTGACATGCTTAGTCATGCCTGCTTGCAATCAATAAGGGGCTGGAAGGGGCACTCGCAATAGGCATTCTTATCAATGACTGGTTACAATTGATAGGGAGCACAGCTCTATGGACATGCACAAAGAATATGTCCAGTTTCAATTACATCATTTCACTGGACATAATCAATGGACATTGACTTTCACTGGGCGTAATCAATAACCAGCGTATACCACCAACTTGAAACTATATTTAAACTGCTTGTCTTACCACATTAGGGGCTTTTGCTTCAAGGACATCAGTGAGACTGGCCACCTTGCTGTTCATTCCTGGATCTATTCTACCATTCCCTGCTGTCAGCTGAAGAGAACCACTGGACAAAGACAATGTCCACTCTTTGGCTAAAAGAAGTCGCATGGCATTGGAGGTATTTTGGGGGCTTGTGGTTGTCCTAGAATTGTATGAATTGCTTGTGGGGTTTAGTTGCCCTAGCATAGTATGACCTGCTTATAGTGTTTAATTAGTGTGCACTAACTGCTAGTTGGGGTGTTCCAGCACACCCAACACTTTTTGCATCGTTTATATTTGATGATTGGTGTGATCAAAAATACACTTGCATTTAAAGATAACCTGCCTCTGAGTAATTATTAATAGTATTGCTTGCTATACTGGGTTTGTTTCACTTCTAAGAAATAAGGACTGTTAGGTCAGTTTAAGGCAGCTAAAGGGAACCAAAACAGGAGGCAGCCCACATGCGCGAAAGAATAACCAATCAGACACTGACAGACAAGCAGTGATGACTCCTAGTAACCACCTATCAATCAGCCGATCCCCCGACCAACCCTGGGAGGACGGGAGACCCCCAAAGACCTCCCCTTCCTGCCCTAAGCTTCCCTTTCTGTCCCAAGCCCTCTCCTTCCTGCCCCAAGCCCATAAACCTTTCAAACCAGCTGAGCCTGCGTGTGATTCTCCCGGACCCACTCTGTTGTACTGGGGAGTCTCCCGGGGAGCATATATCAATAAAGCCTTGCTCAGCGGTTTTAATTTGCCTCCTTTTGGTTATCCATACCTGAACTTATAATGACCAATTTTTAATAAGTTATATTTGTGTTCAATAAAATGGTTTATCTGGCAAACCATTAGAACCTTTTTTCAGTTTCATAATACGTTCAGTGACTTCTGCAGTCCTAAAAAGTAGCAATGAACATGTTTTGTTTAAACATTAATCTTATAATCCAGGCAACAATGATTGACATGCAAACAGATATGATTATGCATAAAGCTGCTGCCTATATGATTCCACAGTACTGAGTTCAGTGCTCTAATGATGACTCAATGTCATTGAAAAGCCTGGAGAAGCAGCAGCAAACAGGCTTCCACCATGTTGAAAATAATGCTGTTGACCTAGAATAAATAAATTGCACACCCAGATTTTTGCATGAGTGAAAATGCCCCAGTCATGATCACCTGGGGTCAGGATCATGAGCAGGAACTACAGTGTGTGAAGCTGGTAAGCCCAGGTGCAAAAGAATGGACCACCAGGACGTCTTCTGAGATTGACACTCAAACATATGAACTAACCACAAGGATACGCAACAAACTCCCAGATGTCTGGAATTTACAGAAATGCTTTTCTCCATACTTTCTCTTATTTGCTCACAAAGAGGTAAAATCTGAGAGGCCAGGGGACCAATATATGATATTCATATGCAGATTATCTGCTTGAAGTCAATTTACAATGGAATTTCTTTTAAAATGGACATAGCAGTTTGGGGAGCAATTGGGACAGGTTAAGTGATCAGTAAATGTCTACTTACTATTCCAGTCCTCTTACTATGGACAATTCTGCTTTTTTATATCAGTGGATTAGGAATCTGCAGCCATGGCCAAGATATCATGCTACCTGCCTTTGTAAATAAGTGTAGTTTATCACAACACATAGGATCATTAAATTATGTATGACCTGTGGCTGTTTTCAGCCTATAATGGCAGAGTTATGCAACTGTGACAAAAACTAGATGATTTGCAAAGCTAAAGTTGTTTACCATTTGGCATTTTATAGAAAAATATTTGCTTTTTGCTTTTTACGATGATGTTCAATAATTTCCCACTGGTTTTGTTTGATAATTTGACCTTAAGTTGTCACTTCCATGATGTTAAGAACTCTTAGGTAACAGTCTCCCTATCTGCCTGCCTTTCTTCCCCTTCTCATTATTCTATCTCTAATTCCTAACACGATACCTGGAGTCGGATTAAGTTCCACAGATTCTTTTCCTGAATTTATTTTCAGTAAACAAACATCTATAAACATCTAAAAATAATTTAATAACCATGGATATCATGAGAAAGGGAAAAAAAACAAGATTTGGGGAACAATAAGAAAAGCAAGAAGTAACAAAGGCAATATGATTTTTTAGAAAATGAATAAAACATAGATGTAAGTAAACACGGTTTCACTAATCTACAAAGGGAAAGCTGATGTGTTCCACCTTAAGCAATGCTTATGCTATGTACTTGGTATTTCTGAGGAACTTTTTTTTTTTTTTTTTTTTTTTGATGTAGCCAAACCTCTCATTGAGACACCAAATCAACAGGGGGCTTACTCAGAACTTTGCAAAATTCACCTTAAAGAATATTTTATTCATTTAGCAAATAGATTCTTAGAAATATTTTTTATGAGGTAGCCATAACCATGGGAGTGGAGAGAAATGTTAACAGACAAAAGACAGAATATGCTTGAATGACAATTGGAAAATGTTACACCTAGATTTGTCTTTTAAAAGGTGTGTGGAAAATACCGCCTTTCAGAATAAAATTCACCAGATAGAAGACTTTTGTTAAAGAAAGGTTTGTTTACACTAACATGATCATTTGAAAGCATCAATTTGCATCTTTATTCATTTTTTACTCAACAGTTGAGTAATATATCATATGCCAACTATCTTTGATTATGAATATTCCATGGCTTTAAATTTTTATGATGACAACATGCTTAAGTGTTAGTGTTTGGCTTAATGTTTTTGAACAGCAAAATAATGTTTGTTTCACCCAATTTTATCACTTATTCTATAGGATCAAGACTAAGTCTTCCTTATAACATTAAAATAACCTGAGTCTTGGTCCTCTGGTCTGCCAATCCCATAAAAGTATTGATAAAAGTCTTCAGCTTATGGCACAAATTAGTTTTGCATTTGCTAACAAAAAAAAAATGTACTCTTCAGTATTTAAAATAGGTAAGTTGCAAAGAGTTGGACTTATCATCAAACAATCATATTGAACAAATATATCCATCCTCTTACTCTCCAGTAGGACCCTTATTTCCCAACCATACCTAATATTTTCAGAAGTTATTTGGTTCTCCCAGCCTTATGGTAAATGAGATAAAATTAAACTACGTGTTGTTTGAAGGGGGCTGGTTAGGATTAGGCTAGGAAGTTTAGAGAAGCCAGAGAAATGATGACCCTGAAAGCCACGGTAAAGATGTGCCTTTTATTCTGCAGTCCAAAGAGAAATTATTCAGACATACTGTAACATAAAGTCTTCCTTATCCCCTGACACCAAAGTCAAAGCAAGCACTTTACTCCAGAAGGGAGCTGAGAGCAAGATAACATCCAGGTGGTTTCAAAGCCCTCTTCTCTGTAAGTATCAATTTAAGTTTCTTTCCCACAGAGAACAGAGCACAGAATCAATAATCTTGTATAAGTGAGGAATCCCACACATATTTGGGGCTGGGTGATTTTTTTTTTTAATGAAATAAAGATGTATGCGGAATGGACACATTTTTTTTCCATTCCTTGGCTAAATAAAAATACCATCCTTGACAAAGTCACAGGAAAGCATAAAGATTAAGATAGGGGACTTTGGAATCAGAACCTCTTAAGTTTATATTTCATTACTCCATTTACTGTGTCTATTCATTTTCTCTGTGCCTTAGTTTCCTGATAAGATTTCAAAAGGTTGCAAGTGGGATTTAAGATAACCCACAAAGTGTGTGTGGCCAGTTTAATTAGTGCATAATAAATTCTTAATTCTTAGTATTAGCATAGAGTCACTGCTTAACATCTTAATATCAATATTCTCCATTGATTTTCTAGAAGAGGCAACCAAATGTATCTTTGAAATTAAGAAGTCCATAGAAGTAGTACAACTATGTAGCCAGTGATGAATTCCTGTATGCCTGAAGTTTTCTTCATTCACACCAAGTGACCACTGGGTTGCTTTTGACAAGATAGTACTTTATTTCTCTGATGACATACAGAAACTTTGCTCTTTTGGGCAGGCATACCTGCACTCATTTCTTAGATGTTTTATGAACTGCTTTTGGTGTAGGGAATTTTAATCTTACCATCATTTTTAGATTAATACTTAAAAATCTGCATGGATCTAAATGCCAGGCTACACTTATTCCAACACAACCACCATTGGAAAAATTGTGGTAGGCTCTCTCCTGGAATGACTCTGCATTGTACCTAAACAGTCAACACAGGATTTTTCATTTCATTTACTCCAAGTAGCTGAGGAAAATGCTGACATGTAGCCCTTACTGGGCTGTGTCTAGTACCCTGAACCATCCCAAATACATAGATCTAATAAGTCACTAGGCAGTTTCACAACATGGGAGAGATACCAAATACCCCTCTGTCAGGTAATTGAGATGTAGACAGACAAGGTCAATGAACTGCCACCATTATAATTCTAAATATGATACGTGGTTAAAGTGAGACCTATGATATAGAAAAAGTAGGTATCTGAATGAAGATGTCTCAAGCAATACCAACATTTATTTCATGTTCACCTAACAGCTAAACAAAGAAGTGCTGTGGTCTTTTTCATAGTCACTGGGGCCAAGGGTGATACTGTCTCCCATTTTCAACAGGTGGCCTTCCTCATTTTTAGTGACAGTCTGAATTTCCATTAGCCACAGAACAATAAGAATACCAAGCACCACAATTCAAAGTATTTTACAAGCTAGTTCCAAAAGTTTTTCACATCATTTGGCTCATGTTCTATTAACTAGAACTCTGTCACATGGCCACATTCAACTGAAAGAAGATTTGAAGTGGAGTAATATGCTCAAGGAGATCAGCAGGCCTTGGATAATGGCAGTGGTTTCTGATAAAGTGCCTAGAGAAACAAGTGTTTTTTTCTAAGAATACTTTCTTCATATTGGAAGACAGAGCCTGTAAATGGAGTTTGTGTTTCAACTAGTCACCTTTGTGTGAGTTAAGATAAGTCATTCAACCTTCCCAGGGCTGTTTTCTTATTTAAAAAATTGATCAGAATGTATGCCTAAGCATTAGGGTTATTGTGAAATCTAAATAAGACATGATGCCTAGTACTTATTAGATGCTCATAAACAAGCATAACAAAGTGCTTACAATTTAATAGACTCTTAAATTGCATCTATCATTAGGGTAGGAAAGAGGCTTTCACCTGGGAATGGAATCCACATCAGACTTCCATTTCAGCCAGGGGGTTGGGGAGCATGTTTTCTTTACACATTGTATATATCACCCACTCAAATATTAATGTTACTTTATCCTCCCTTTAAGCCACACAAATGCATACATCATAATTTAAGAGTTCTAAGGTATAATTCAACTCAAATACTTTTTTTGTTGTTGTTGTTGTTCACTGCTCCCCACTATCAAGGATGAACTGCCTGCACTGAAGAAATTCTATTTATGGACATTTGTCACCCCTCTAAAAGTAATAGTCCTTTGCAAACACTAACCAGAAGTTTAAATAACACATAATTAAATAGTACATTTTGAAGATTTTATATGGCTACATTTTTCCCCAAAATACATATCTAATCACATTAGTTATTGCATAAGAATCACTGATGGTTCACTGATGTGTAAAATTATTAATTGGCCACCAGTTATCCATTCTTCCTTTATTCACTGGTTTTACTCCAGGATATTCATAGAATTTATTTACATAAACTTGAGGGCCTACAATAACAAGGACTAAGCATACATTATTACCCTTTTACTATTCCTTATGTTACAAGTTGGGAGATGACAAGACTTGGTTCAGCACCTCCCCCAGCCCCAAGCTTTCACATTTCAGTTCTAGTTACTTGGAGTCAACCTTGATCCAAAAATATTAGATGAAAAATTCCAGAAAAAACAATTCACAAATTTTAAATTGTGTTTAAGCAGCATGAAATCTTTGTGCTGTCCTGCTCAGTCCTTCCCAGGACATGAATTATGCCTTTGTCCAGTGTATTCATGCTATATATGCTACCTTCCTGTTAGTCACTCAGTAGCTGTCTCAGTAACCAGACTGACTCTTGCAGTATTGCAGTACTGGTGAGCCTCTGGTACTAGTCTACATCACATGCATACATAATTTACCTCACTTCATCTCATTACATAAGTATTGTTTCATCTCACTTTATCATAAGATGTGCAAGTATAATATGATATTTTGAAGGTGGGAGGGAGAGACATAATATTTACATCACAGTATTACAGTAGTTTGTTATAATTAAACTATTTTAATAGTTAATCCCTTTTTATGCCTAATTTATAAATAAAAGTTTATAATGGGTATTAAGTATAGGGAAAAATGAATATACATATAGGATCTGGTATTCTCCAGGGTTTAATGCCTATATTGGAAGCCTTGAAATGTATCTCCCAATGGGTAAGGGAGTGACACTGTATATTACAACAGAACCAATAGAATGGAAATAGATATAAATAGATTTATGTGGGGATATGGACTCACATAATTATGAAGCTGAGATATCCCCTGATCTGCCATCTATTAACTGGAACCCCAGGAAAGCTGGTGGTGCATCCTACTAAAAGCCAGACAGTCTGAAAACCAGGATGGCCAATGGTGAAGACCTATCCAAGTCCAAAGGTCCAAGAATTGAAAACACCATTGTTAGGGGTAGAAGATGATATAGGTCCCAAGTCAAGCACAGAGAGCCAATCCATCCTTTCTCCACTTTTCTGTTCTCAAGTCATCAACAGATTGAACAATGCCTATCCACAATGGAAAGGATGTATCTTTCTTTAGTCTGTCATTTCAGATAGTAATTTCGTCTATAAATACTTTTAGAGACATACCCCAAAGTAAATTTTTTACTAGTTATCTGGCACTCTTTGACCCAGTTAAATTTACAAATAAGATACCCCCTGACACACACACCTGGAAGAACTACTTTGGACCCACACAGTGAACCAGCAAATTGTAGGTGTCAGAATCATCCTACTAGTGCTTGACTGCTTACTCTCCGGTTAGGGAGAGTAAAAACCAAACTAAGGCATTCATATGTTGACATATTAGACTATACCCTACATTAATACTGTTCTTATTTCATACAGAAAATTCTTTAACATCCTCTATATATTATTCAAAACTTTGATATTTTCATCCCTTTTTTTGGGGGGGGGCACATCCTGGGATTGAACTCAGGGGCACTGGACAACTGAGCCACATTCCTAGCCCTATTTTGTGTTTTATTTAGAGTCTCATTGAGTTGCTTAGTGCCTCACTTTTATTGAGGCTGGCTTTGAACTCTCGATCTTCCTGAGCCACTGAGATTACAAGTGTGCACCACTGTACCCATCTCATTCCCTTTTTGATCCCCAAATTCCAATTTGTTACCATCTTGACTCCCCAGTGTCCCATAGATATCAAAATATTCACCTATTATCAGCATAGGCCTATCTCAATATGAGTCTTTATCTTGTTCATGTTCTTCCTACCCTCTGTAATGTCCTAATTTGGTTTCCCTCTATTGTTCATATTTCAATTACAATGTTAAATGTATATTTCTAAGCAGATTATATCATTACAATAGAATGAATTTTTGATCTCATTCTGGGTTTCTAATAATACTTGTGTTTATGTCAATACTTGTTGCCTGGCTGTGTTCAATTACTTCAACTGTTACTTGTGGAAATCTGAGATCAAATCACTCCATGATTAAATTCTATAATATAGCCTTACCCAAAGATGGGTCTAAATCAAAATTGTATAAATTGTCTTTGGTTGTTTCTTGTTCAGAAGTGTGATCCCCATTGATTGATAAGAACCCAAAAGTCAATACATACTTTATTTTCATCTTTCAGCCTCTTGAGTGTTTACTTCTGTTTTCTCTTTTATTAGATTGGGGTTGTATTGAGGATAATTCAATAACTGTAAAAGAATTATTCCTTCCCTTAGATTAACTAGTATATCTTTTGTGGAGGAGGGTGATTTTAAGAATAAAAAGAATGAGATTATATGACCTATGGTTCCAGAAATTATTTTTGAAAATAAAATAATCATATCAAACATCTATAGTTCAGTGTTAGAACTTAAGTACTAAGTAAATATTTTTCTTTGTAACAAGAAATTGAAAATCAAAATTGAAATAAATTTCCATTTGGCATTGCTTTTTTCCAGCTAACCATCATCCAATTGTATTTTTGATCTAGCAGTGAACCATCAATAGCACTGATCCAAAAAGTTTAAAGAGGTCATCAGTTACAATTAACAATTAAAAAGATACCTTAAATGACTACCAAATTACACACATATAGTCTTCCAGATTGGGAAGCCACCTGATTAAATTTGAGCCCATTTGAGAGAAGAAAGTTTTATAGGTAAACAAACATATTACGTGTAATGCCATAGGACCTCTATTTTCTGCAATATGATAAAGTTGCATTTGATGACTTCTAATTTCTTTTCAATTCGAATATTCTGGGACTACAAAAAATCTAATTGTCAATTTAGGGTATTATGTATACTTCTTAATGATGATTTGTCTACTGCTTGATTTCTTTTCCTTCCTTTCTCTTAATGATTATAATTTATGAATCTTCAGTTTGAAATGCAAGTGTTGGATACTTGATAACAGTATGCATTTTCTTTCATGGTGTGACTCATGTGAAACTCAGAGCTATCCAAATGTGAATGGGTTGTGTCATCTGGAGAAGAGCTTTGGACTAGGAGCATGAGAACAGAAGTAGAAGAAAATAGTATATATCATACCACTGAGAAGAAGTTTCTACCACATAATATTTAATGTTCCTTTTCTAAGTTTCTGTGTCCACAGGTGTCCTCTAATCCTTTAAAAATCATTTTGTTATAATTTCAAACCTCATAATCTACAAAAAAAATATTTTTATTTACTGTACAAGAATAATATCACAAGAACACATAAATATACCCTTGGGCAACATTTGGCCTTATAAAGTATGGTATATGGAACAACTATAATGCAAATAAGTTTGCATTATATATATTCTCCAGGCACAAGAGGGAAGTCACTTCTTTCCCTAGAATTGCTGGGAATTCTATTTGTATGCCTCTCTGTGCTATAATTCATGGACCTATGTTTGCTTTCAGAGTAATAAGCAGGAATCAAGTAAATGCCAGATTGATATTAGCCCCCTGAATTTTAGGAAAATACATTTTTTCATACTTTAGACTCAAACTTCATACCTGATCAATATCATCATTACCATTAGCATATTCTACATTATATATTAATATATGATTCAGTATCATAATATATCAATGTACATTACCTACATGTGTTTTATTATGAGGAATCGACTAATGCACTTCTTGAGGTAGGCTGGTCCCAGGATCTTCAAGGTTATGTCAGCAAGTTGGAGGTTTGGGGAAACTGGTGCTTTAGTTCTAGTTGGAACCCAAGACTTCAAAAGCAGGATGCTCTATAGTGTAGTTTCTGCCTGAAAGATAGCAGTCTGGAGATACAAGAAGAGTTGATTTGGGGCTGAGTCCAAAGACAGGAAAAAGCCTATGTCTCATCGGAAGACCATCAGACAGAACTAATTGTCATTTTTTCAGAGGAGGGTATAAGTTTATGTTCTATTCAGGCCTTTCAATTGATTGAATGAGACTCCCCCACATTGGGGAGGGCAATCTGCTTTACTCAATCTACAAATTTAGGTGTTAAATTCATCTAAATACACCCACAGAAACCCCCCAGATAGCATTTGACAAAATATATAGTTGTTCCATTGTGCAGTCAAGTTGAAACATAAAATTAACCATTATCATTATCATTATCATCATCCCCAAATAAAAGTACTAGTATTAATTTTAAAATATATACTGAAGATATAGTCCTTTTGGTAATGTCTATAATTTATTGATTTAATGACAAAAGAAGACATGCTTACTAGTTTTTCATTTACAAGCACATATCGTTTTTTCAAAAAGATTCTGCCTATGGGGCTTAAATGTCAAAGTATTATATAAATGTCAACTGGTTTTTTTATAGATATGGGGCTAGGAAGCTCAATGCATACCATTACTACTCCATTCTTATAAGGCAGGTCAAAATCAAGAGGAGAGAGGAAGACTTACTTTTTATTCTTTGTAAAATGTCAGTCCATTTACACTTTCATCTTAGTAGTTCACCCTATTTCATACATTTGGCTACATATTCTCTCACACAAATCATATTGATATAACATGACAGAAGACAGGTGTTCTGGTCCTTTCTCCCATTGCTCTACTTTAAAATGTGATGGAGCACCAAATTAAACAAGTTGCCATTTCCTGCACACTTATTTTCATTTTTCTATGAAATAAACAGTGAGAGTCTGTTATGTGTGGAGTCCTGTTCTAGTGCTGAAGGTGTAAGAAAGAACAAGATAGATGAAGTTTCTCTTCTAATAAAATTTACATTACAATCTGACAGAAATGGATGGCTTCGTTATTCAGCATTATTGTATAAACATGCAGGAACAATCTGTAGAGATTTGGTTTTGACAACTTCAAAAATATCAGGGACGTGAATAACAGCTTACCATGGAGCAAGAAGGATTAACCCAGATGTTTTAAATGCTCGCCTAGGTAACTGTTTCCTGCAAACAGCATACCAACATACACAAACACAGTCTATTTTCATTGTGTAACAGCTGTCTGAGTCTGTGCGGAAAAGCCAGTGTCAGGGTTATATTTCAAGTTTTAAAATTTATATTATTATTTTTATTCCAAGATTATCTTCTGATTTTTTAAGTGAATAAGCACAAAAGTTACCATTTCTTTGGCTATTAGAAAGCCGCCTCTCCTCCCCCTAAAATATTTCCAAAGGAGGTCTCTTTATATAGTAAGACTTCACTGGTTAAATGAAAAGAGAGAGGAAGATGAAGAAAGAGTGAGAAGGAAGGGAAAGAGGGAGAAAAGCACATTGGAGAGAGAAATGGCTACTTTCTTCCCATTCCATTTCGCAAGCTTTTATTGAATTTGTATTATTTATTGGGAGGCACTGTGTAGAACACTTTGTGGGATGCACAGAGGTAAATGATTGAGTCTCCATTCTAAGATCTTACAATCTGAAGGAGATATTTTCTCCTTTAGAGAAAATGAGCTCAAGTAGTCCTAATTCATGACAAGCTGTAAAACAATGTGCTGGGATGCAGGAAAGGGACCAGAATAAAGCAGGCAAGAAAGAGGCTGCTTGCTGCTCAGGGAACGAGATTCTCAGACATTGAGGAAATGGAATTGAAATCAAAGCCAAAGCAACCCCCCACCACCACCACCAGAATTAAGTTTAGTAAAGGCTTTAAGTGCTAAGATTGCTCAATCATCAGATCCATGTAAACACTTTTATGAAATGTTTACTTGAACTTCTGTGTGTTCATTTGTATTAGCAGATGTGATGTTTTTATCCATTTTTTAAAATCTCATGAATCTCAAAGATGACTAAAAAAATGAAACTGAATTTCTAAACAGGTATGCTAGAATTTGTGTGTAAATTTTGTTACTTTCATCTGTCAAATAGAATAATCCTTGTTGTTTGAGGTTGCATATTATTAGAAGTCATTGTCTCTAAGATTTTTTTTTAATCTCATAGTAAACCACAGTTGTAAATATTGCTATATTTACAGAGCACTCCACTTCTGTGGTGTAAGGGTAGTCACTTTTGTTGCTATTGTTGTTTGTTCTGGGGATTGAACTCAGGAACCCTTAACCACTGAACCGTATCTCCAGCTCTTTTTATTTTGTGTGACAAAGTCTCAATCTAAGTTGCTTAGGATCACACTAAATTGCTGAGGTTGGCTTTGAACTGACAATTCTCCTGCCTCAACCTCCCCAGCTGCTGGGCTTACAGGCATGTGCCACTGTGCCCAGTCAGGTCATACTCTATTTTAAGAAATTTCACCAATCTTCAGGCACCCTGGTGCACTGCTATAATCCCAGCTACTCAGGAGGCTAAGGAAGGAGGAACACAAGGTCAAGGCCAGCCTTGGCAACTTAGAGTCTGTCTTATAGTAAAAAAATATAAAGGGCTGGGGATGTTGCTCAGTGGTAGGGCACCACTGCATTCAATCTCTAGTAATGCCAAAAATAAATAAAATTAAACCAAAGAAGTTTCACTAAGGAAACGAACCACATTTATTTGTGTTACTTCCCTTTATATTCTGTCTGCCACTCCCTCCATTATCCCATTCTCACCATGGAACTGCGCTCACCAATTATCTGCTAATTTCTCTGAATACAGTTTTTTAAGACTTTCCAAAGTTTATCATTTCCTTTCCAAAACGTAATGTCTGGTTTGTGCCTATGGGACTGGTTCTGTCCTCTGTATTAAATAAAAACTTTCTTTGCAATTAATTCCAAGTTTGCAATCTTTGCTGCTAAATTAAATTCAGAGTGTGACATCTGTCCTTTACCTGTGTCAATACTGTCAATCCTCTTGTACCCTATGTGTCTTACACAGTCTAAATTGAGAAATACCTGGATAAAGAAAACATAATCCCTTTTAATATGTCTGCCATGGCTGAGACATCATTTCTAAGAACTGTATCAGCTGATAATGGTCAGAAGATGTAGGGGCACAGCATGGGGCCACTTAAGAAGAACAGATGAGTCATTTTAGATTTTGTTTTCAGCAGTAGCAAATAAGTCATCAGATTTCAGTCTATAATGAAAATACAGAAACAGTGAAAAAGGAAAAAGATACTTAAACTCTCATGCAAGGGAGACTTCCCAGGAATGATCCATTAACATTTCATAAACAATAGGTTTTTAATTATTTAAAATTTTCAACATGCTTTATTGATTTTATATCTATAAGGACCCACTATCATACGCGTTATATTTGTTCCCACCATCTGGAAGGTGTGATACTCATTTTTCTTGTTAAGAGCACTACTATGGTCCCCTTTTTAAGAGTTGATTTGTTTCATTAATTTATTTATTTACATGTCCTTAATTTTAAATTGGTCCTACTGATAAGATCAGGATACCATAGGCCAAATAATCAGGACAACTGAAAGTTGTCAGTATAAAAACAGAACAAAGCCTTTTCGACATTTCCTGTCTTGAAATTCACTAATTAGGAAGCTTAGAAGAC
>PVHX01013908.1:0-45508 GCA_004024805.1 Geosciurus inauris | reverse complement strand
TAGGGTATTGATCCATGTCAGGCACGCAGCCCATCAGCGTGGGATGAGAAAAGGAGAGCCACTGAAGGCAGCCAATCAGCATGGGATGAGAAAAGGAGAGGCACTGAAGGCAGCCAATAAGCATGGGGTAAAGAGGAGGGGAAACATTCAAAGTAACCAATCAGCATGGGGCAAAGGAAAGGGGAGGGGAGGCATTAAAGGCATGGAGAGAGCTCCTATACCCCAGTACCAAAAAAAAAAGGCTTGGCACTGCCCTGATTTTTCCCTGGTGGCAGCAGTGTCCCGGGGTATGGCTGCCTTGTCTCTGTAGTGCAGGGGAAGGCCATCACTGCTCCCTAGCAAGATAAGGGAGACACAAGAACAGAACTCAACAAACTCAATAACCTGTCCCCTGACTGCCTTTCTGGAAGCTTCTACCCACAGCTGCCATCATCCACCTCCCACCCCACCTCAACACCAGCATCCCTAAGGATCCATCATTTACTGTTATTGTTAGTTCCTAGAACTTGTGCCTCTCTTTTACATCTATACTTTCCTAAGGGTTATTTTGGGGAGATGGGAGTCAGAAGCCAATGCTAACCAGAAGCATCATCTTAACAAGAACCTTAAAGATCTGTTCTGTGAATAGTCTGCCCCTTAGAGAGTTTTCACTGCCTAACAGAAGCCTCATGAGTTTTTCTGCTGGGTAGGCCTTAGGTCACATGCCCTTGCCAACAATAAAATGAGGTTAATTCTGGCTTTTAACCTCAGTTGGCAACACTAACCATATGGAAAATATTTCCAAATATTTTGTGGAAAGTATTCACAAAATACTGACCATAAAATTCACAGAAATCTACCACACCAAAAAACTATCCTACAATAAACCTAACCATTGTATTAGCATGGAAGTAAACATTTTACTTGAAGATCTTTAAGGAAACATATGTGAAAAGGATAAAAAAATTATATACTTATTCGCAAGAATGAAAAAAATTTAAATGCAATTAATCATTTCCACAGCAGATTTTAAGATAACATGTAATAACTTCAAAAATATTGAAGAATTTATTAAATACAGAACCAACAGAGCCAATTAAAGATTTAAAACATGAGTGTAAGTAATCATAAACTATTTCTAATTTTTTTCACCTTTCTATTTTCAGTCTTTCATTTCCCAAATACTTTTTAGAATGTCATAGCTCCAATCAGTAAGTGGTACGAACAAAGTCAAGGAGATGAAGCAGTGTAAGCTCTTCAGTCATTTTTGTCTCCAGTTTTCTTTATACTCTCATGAACACAGCTAACTTTTGAAAGGATGTTAACTATGTCTTAGCATTTCTGGATCTCTTAAAGCTTATTTAATCTACATCGTAGCCATAAAAGTCATTGCATTCTCTTCCTATAGGGGGTGACTCAGTTTCCATCTCTCTCTGTCTTTAGGTTTCTGCTTTCCTCCCATTTAAGCCATATATTTGTAAGAACTCAAAAATGTTTTCTAAATTTGTTTTTCATTGATTGTGAAACAGTACTCTCAAGTGTTCTCTGCATTGCCACCAAGTATTTCCTTTGCCTTCTGTTCTATGCGGATGATTTTATTTATCCATTTTTTTGTGAAGAGGAGAGTCTTATCCAGAGTATCAATTGGGAACAGAAAAACTGAGTGTACTGTTCTCAGCTTGCTTCAGCATCAATTTATGGGCCTAGAGATATTCCCTTTTTAGATATGTGTCTGAAGGGCAGATTGATGAATGTAGTTTTCAGCTCAGTTTGCCGCGTCTGTTGGTTATTTATCTGGGGCAGGTCTGCTGGACAAAGGTTAGATATTTTTTAATCTGGTTGTCAGAAACTGCAATGACTTGATCCCTACACATCTAAGTATTTAGTTAACAACCCCATAGGTCAATGGAGAGGAAATTAGATTTGACTGTTTAACAAAGCAAGAGGCAACCAGACCAGGAGAGGAAGAATCTGTACAGAGTTTGTTTAGGAGAAGTCTAATGATTCACCATTCCTAACACTGCAGCCTTTTCTTGCACTTTTCTCATGAGTGCATCATGAGCAGAGGCAGGTGAGCTGCACCAGACATAATAATCCTTAGAAGGGACGCAACGATTTGGAGTATTTGAGCTAATAGTGACCCAGGGAGTAAACAGTGAGCACCCCTTATTCTCCTTGCTTGTATTAAAAAAGAAAAAACAACAACAGGGAATTAGGAAAGGAGGGAATTCATCATAAATGAAGACCTAATGAAGGTATGGAATTCTGGTTGGGTTATGGAATTCTGGTTGGGTTCTAGAATAAAGTAATAATTTTAGTTATTCAAAGTATTGTCTGATCTATCCCCTGAGAAACTTTTGCTAAGGTTTGGAAGAGTCAGGGACAATGTAAAGAAGGAGAGCGATGATAAATTATGTCTATCAGTCACCAAAGAGAGCAGCATCCTGAGAAACATATGAGAAACTGAAAGTCCACAAGCCAATCATCTGGAACTGTGAAATAGCAAGTGTTACACGGTTGTGGGGACAGAAGGGGGGTGCAGGGGTTCCCACCCACTGCATGCATTGACTCTTGGATCCTAGCTCAGGAGGGCAGTCACATGATCGTGGCATAACGTGCTCCTCAAGCAGCAACAGGAAACAAGGAGCACCACTATCTATTCAGTAACTATTAGAAAGGAAAGCATGCCCCAAGGTGGTCAGAGAGAAGGTGCCATCGGGTAGCCTAAGATATATCCCCAAGGACTCTCAATGACAAAGAATACCAGTGAGCAACAGAACCTCAGCCAGATAATGACAGTGCTAATTATGACTCACCCTATCACTGGTATGCTAAATCACTGCTGCTTCCAGATTCTTTGTTTGTTCCTGTGCTTGAAAGGAAAATCACTGGGTAACTTTTGAGCTGATTTTTGAGGATGAACTTTAAAGTCTGAGAACATCAGTATAGAGAACTTGCCACTGGCAAGGAATTTCAGGGTGATTTTCACAGCACACTAATGAGTCCCAGCAAACTCAGAACCATTCAGTGTGAGAAAAGAATGATCTTCCATGGAACATACTAGCTTTAAAAGTGATAAGATTACTTCAGTGACACGAGATTATGCAATTATGATTAACAAGAACTCCATTATCTTCCATTGGAAAAAGAAAATATAATGTGACCTACTTTGCCCCATGTGAAGATAATTTAGAAGGGAAATAGTAGTAAGTAGCTACAGTATCTATCCAAAAAAACCAAGAATGGTGTTGTAATTATGTGCAGTGGAGAAGAGATCCTTTTGAACTTGTTCACAGACTTTTCCTCTGACATGTTAACCTTGCCATACTGAGCCATCTGCTTTAAGTTCACTCTGATTAATCTCATCTGAGTGTATTTGAAACAGCATTATGTTATAGATTTATCTCTTTTGGAAGACAATGTCAAGAGGACAAGAAAAGTGCTAAAATGTACCCATTAGCCCAACCTCTAAACAAAAGCAGAAAAAGCACCTGATTTAGGCAAAACCAGCTAATAAGATAGAAAATTTAATTGGTATCTAAGATATCTGGTTTTTCAAAAATCAGTAGTCAAGTTTAATGATCATGAGCCTAAAATATCCCCAGGTCTTCCTTCTTGTAGCTCAGACACCAAATGCATGAGCTAAAATATTGCTACTGCTTTGGAGGGACAGCATGATGACATGATATGAGCTCTGTCCTAGACCAAGGTCTAGGTCTAACACATACTCACTGCCTGACCCTGGGCAGTTTGTTTAATCCTGATGGTCCCTGTTTTCTCAATTGCAAAATACCAATAATAATACCTGTCTTGAGATAATGCATATGGAGCATTCTGATGAATATAGTGACAAGAACAGCAACACAAATCAGGGGGAAATTTTCTAATATCACATGTGGTACTGGTCTAACAGAACTATGTTTGAACAACACCAAATAAATAACAGGGTTTTAAAATTATTTTAGTTGCAAAGCTTGTAATTAATGTCAGTTCATAATTGCAATTTTATGTAATACAAACAACATCTATAATATTGAGGTGCTTTATTAGCAACATAGGTCAAGAGTAGCAATGGCACAGAGATGTTGATTTAAAAATTATTGTGAGATGAAAATATAGGCTAATAATCAAATACCAAAAAGATGGTATTTTTGGTATTTTAATTATGATAAAAATGATTTTAAAAAGCAGCAGCAATAACATCCTAGTCCTTCAAAATATGTTTTGTTTTGGAAAAAGATTAACAGTAATACACAAGAATTCCTAGACTGATAAATACACAAGCTTCCTAAATTGGTAATCAAGAGACCTGGGGATTTTATTCCTGGCTCACTGCATATAAAATGTGTGCTTTTGGATGAGTTATTATGTTAAATTGGGTTCCTCCAGAAGCCAACCCCAGAAAAAGAATTTGAAGCAAAAGGTGTGCAAGAGGCAATGTCAGGAAGCACCCTTAAGGAGTAGGAAAATGTGACATAGAAAGGAGAGGCAGCAGTAGAGAGAGGGGGTGTTACTAGCAGATTACTGAAATGGGCAGACACTTGAGGAATACTGAGAAGCTGCACAGGAGATGTGTTGGAGATAATTTCACCTGAAGATGAAGGGGCAGGATGATGTGTCCTCTACCTCTGGTCTATCTTTGTTAAGTGCTGCTCTATGGCTTTTCTTTCTCTTTCTACCCATTTGGTACTGGAGATTTAACCCAAGGTGCTTAATCACTGAGCCACATTCTCAGCCCTTTTTATTTTTTGAAACACGGTCTAAGTTTCTTAGGGCCCTGCTAAGTTCCTAAGACTGGCCTTGAACTTGGCAATCCTCCTGCCTCAACCTCCCAAGTTGCTGGGTTTACAGGCATGAGCCACCCCCAGCTCTATGTTTGTGATTACTCCCCAGTACTTCTGGTAGCTATAAAAAGCCTGCAAGCCAAATATGGCAGGTGCTTGCAGTTTGAAGTCATATGATCAGTAAGCACAGGAACAATGACTCTAGTGAAAATATGGGCAGGGAACCAGCAGCTTCTGCTATAGGTCTTTCACCTCCATGGTCTCAGTTTCCCCATCTATAAAGTAGTAATGCAACACTGGGTATACCTGCCTTTCAGTTCATAGAAGAATAAAGGTGAATACATGTGAAAGGCATATATAAAACTTTGATTTGAAACACACATGAAATATTATCTGTAATATAAACTCAGTAAATAATTCCTAGATTTCTTTCATACTTATACTGTATGAATCATTACTTTTCCCATAAACTCCAGACAGCTAGGACAGGCATAACCTTCAGGATAATACAAACTAAATTGAAAAGATGCAGTATGTGATTTTTATGGATAGGGTTTTAAACTTTTAAATTAGTAATCCATCTTTACATGTGACATCTGGAAGCATTTACTACATGAAGAACAGATGGGGGATATCTAAACATTTGTGATTTATTTCCTGTCATCTTATACAAAAAGGCAAAAATTCCGTATCAGAGAAATTACTATCTCAAGTTGTATTTCTGTTGCTTATGTGACTCATACATTTAGTCTTTCTTTGGAAGCATTGTTTTTTATAATCAGAAGGCTTCAGTCTCTGCCACAGATCTTGCAGTCTCACTGCATTTTGAGATATAGTTCCTGTTACGTAGCTATTTTGTAGTACACCATGTTGCAAGTAGCTGGTCTACAGGTTGTAGGATTCTGAGACTCAAGGTAAGCACACAGCATTCAATTGTGGCAATTTTACCTTCTTTCCCATCCAACTAAACTTCTTATTTTATTTAAAAAAATATAGAAAAGAATACACATCATAGTTGTTTGTTTTTCCTAACTTTACCAACAAACCTTTAAAATGATTATTATGGTTGACTGTCCAACATACATTAGAGGATGGAACTAATGCCATAACAACAAATTCTTTTCCCTTGCTATCAGTGCTATAGGAAAAACACATGAACCAATGAAGGTCAAGGTGAAAGTCTGCAGGCATCTTCTGAAAAGTATCTCTTCACTGTGAGGAGGAAGTTCGAAGAAATAATGGTTCCTTTTCCTGTTTTTCTATTGCATCTTTATCCTTTGGCAGTTCATTAAAGTGTTTTGCTTCTACATATTAGGAAATACTAAAACTAATTATAGGAATGAATAATTGTCTTTGATATGAGTTACAAATATTCATCCTTTTATTTAAACTTTGTTTTTCATAGGTTCTAGAGAACAATTTGTTTGTTTGGGGGTTTTATCATTTTGGTACCAGATAATTTTTAAGGGGTTCTGTATTTTAAGTCAGTTAGAAAGGCCTTTCCACTCTGAAGCAATAAAAGAATTTCCCTCTAACTTCTGTTACTCTTGTAATTCTTCCTTATAATTACATGACCTATCTTGAATTTATCTTGTTATAACACATGAGACAGGAGTCCTTTGCTCTTATTCTTTTCCAGATTCATAGTCTTAAAATTTGTTTACCACATAGTACTTAGGTGGAAAGTTTACTGTTTTCAAACCTCAGTGTTTTCCACTTTTGTCTTAATAATGCTGCATTTAGGAGACCTATGCACTAGTATTACTACAGTTGTCTTTTACATTTTGCAATCACTCATTTTCACTAAAAACTAAGGGGAAAATGAACTCAGATGTTCAAAAAGATTGCTTAACAGTATTGTAATGCTGCCACACTGAACTATTCTCTGGTAGACACACTGCCACGTATAAGTGTGAAATGTTTATTCATGAATGATTTATAGAAATATCTCTTGAGCAAAGAAATGAAGAAGATTCAGGGATGTTATTGTGAAGTGTTTGAAAATTATGGTAAAACAAACATCAAGCATATATAAGAACAAATTATTATTTATATAAGATAATATATATGATTCAAAAGATGTGACATCTGGAAGCATTTGCTACATGAAGATCAGATGGGGGATATCTAAACATTTAATATCCCCCATTAATAATTTAGAATTACATTGGAAAGATTTTAAATTGACTGTTAAATGCAATAAAACAAAACCCTGGATTCTGCTAAATTTAACTGATTCCTCTATATCAGATAGAACTGAGTCTGCTAAATTTCTTTGAAACTGACACATCATAGGTGTTTATTGTTTAGATATGAGGTGTCTCATATCTAAAAACATATGTATGAGAAAAGGCAAGAGCAGCCAAAGGTGAAAAGATTAGATTGTGAGAGTTGTAATCTAATCAGTGGGTTACTCCACTGAGATGAATTCACTGTGTTAACTCCAGGCAGGCAGAGTGTGGCTGGAGGAGGTAGGTCACTAGGGGTATACCTGTGGGCTATGTATTTTGTCCGTGGTGAGCTGAGTTTTCTCTCTGCTCTCTAGTTGCCATGCTTGAGCTGCCTTCCTCTGCCATGCCCTTCTGCCATGATGCTCTGTCTCCCCTCGAGCCCAGAACTATGGAGTTGGCCCATCATGGAATGTACCTCTGAAACCATAAGCCAAAATAAACTTTCCTAAGTTGTTCTTGTCAAGTATTTTAGTCACAGCAACAAAAAGCTGACTAATCAGCAGGTATACCTAATGGTCAAATAAAGATACTTCTTACACTGTTCAAGTATCCACGTGTGGGTTTTACTTGCTTCTTACCAAGGAGAGTACTTCATTACTACTTCCCCCAATGATCTCTCAACTCTTATAACTGAATAGCAACTCGTTGATGCTTCTGAGCATTGTTTCTGGGATATAGTCTCCATGTAATCACCCTACAGAAGCTTTTTCTGGGAATTTAAACTCTTAAGCCCAGAAAATAACAGATTAAATCCCTAAACAGCTGTGCCAGACCAGAAAAAGGAGACAGAGATGGTGTTTTTGGTCTGTTTTGTGAACAACTGCCTCATCTTGAATTTAATCAGTGGGTTTGAGTTAAATGCTTTTCCTTTAAAGGTGTTTTTCTGTGCTAATAAACAGAAAAGAAATGAACAAAAAATAGTAAGCAAAAAGAAATAGACTACTGACACCGCTGGTTACCGGCGATGAGTTCTGCTTCCTCACATGTTGAAGTATAACATTAGAGAAGCACATTGAGGAAAGCATATAAAGCAGGTTTATTTAAAAAGGGCTAACATATATTTCTCCCTGGAAGGAAAAGGGGATCATAGCTGGTATCCTGGTATCCCAAGAAGTGAGCACGTTCTGCCTTTTTTATGTCCTAGGCTTCCTTTGTTCTCCTGCTCTCTTCCCCTTTTCTCTCTCCTTCCTGCATACTTGACTAGGCCCAGGAGATGCTCAGGGGGATGGCCAAAAGGTGAGAAGCAGAGGGGCCAAGGCAGAGTGATCTGGGCAGGAAGCGGGCATCATTAACAACTCCCTGTATAGAAGGACAATCCCTGGGACAGGTTACCTTAGCAACAGGTTGGAGCAGGGACAGGTTATTTTGCTAAGCATGGAGGAAGAGCTCTGAAGGAGTTAACATTTCAATTCCTCCATTCTCTGGATCTGACCCTTGCCTATCTGCCTGTCTAATTCTGGCTTTTTTTCCCCTCTATCATTGTGCGTCCACATCACAAGGTACTACCATGGAAATGTAATGCAATATCTCGGTGAAAATTTCTTCATAAAAGAATATAACAAAATTTCTAGGAACACAATCCTTTTTGCAAATCTGATCTTCTATAATCCAGAAATAATATAATTTAGTCATTTACTGTGAAGATATGAACTGTCCAAAATATTTTTTCATTAGTAGGAAAAATTCAGAATTCACATCCTAGAAAATTCTCTCTGCTTCTTACATGAGGGGATGAAATCTATCTAAGAGTAGGGTAGAGACAGGAATTTGTTCCTGTCTGATAACAGCATTACTTTAACTACTTACATTTTCTTTGATGCAAAATGTTGATGAATTTGAGAAGAAATGACTCTCATGGGGAAAAATTAAATTCTCCTATTGCTAAGGAGATAAAATCTGAATCTCAGACAGCAGAGAACATTTAGAAGCACATTCCACACTTCACAAGTATAGCTTTTAACAATATTGAGGATCTCATTCTCCAGAGCAGGTTTTTAATGCAAAATTTACTGTAAACCAACAAAGCCTCTAAACTCTCTAACTCAGTCCTCAGGAATGGAGAAAACAAAGGAGGGAAAACGAGGGGTCAGAATATCTTCTTCAAAAAGGGAGTTGCTGTAGAAAGAACCACTGCAAATATGACTTAATTTTAGGCCTCAAGAGAGGCTGACTATAAATGTGTGTCAAAATGCATGGTCTGTTGAGTGTTGAATGACTTCTAACCTCCCACATAGTTAAATGTCTCTAGAATGAGAATTTGCTGTACCTAGCTCTACATCTCCACCCACCCTTTGAGTACCCAGTCTTTATACTGTTCCCCAATCAAGACACTGGACCTTCAATACCTCTCTTGAGATGTTTACTGGTTTTCCAGATAGCATCATGGGAAGAGGTCTACTTCTCCTTACCTGATTTCCTTCAAGATATTTCTACCCTTTGCTCAGCTCCTACCTAGAGAGGAATAAGATCAGGCAATTAACCCACTTAACAAATGAGAAAGTAGGTGGTCAAGGTAGTTTTCACACTGATAAGTATCCTTGTTTTATCTGTAATTGTAGAGACTTCGAAATGACTGCTATCAGAAAGTGACCAAGAATAACTCAATCCATATAGATCATACCTTTTCAACTGGAGCAATATTGACCTCAAGGGGAAAAATTGCTTTGGGAGTGAGGGGCAGGGAATTTTACATATTACAATGATTTGTAACTTACCCAACAAAGTATTATTCTTTGGTATTTGATTTCCCTCATTAAAGAGAATTTAAGTTTAAATTTAATTTCTTTTCCATATGTACCTGATAATTTAAAAATGGGTTGAAAAATTACAGTACAGAATAATAATTTACTAAATACAATACCAGTTAGCTAGGTCCCAATACTTACAAATGGTATTACCTTTAAATACTGCATTACTAAGGATTATCTAACTGAAGAATTTGTCCTGCATCTGAGGCCACAGGGGGAAAAGGACAGTCAGTGTATGTAAAAAATGATTGGGTTAGGAAGATGAGGGCTGATTCAAGAGGAAATAAGATGCTAATACCTTCAGGACACTTCCCCTTGCTCCTCTACCTGTTGTAAAGGTTACCTGCAGTCAGGGACTTGTTCCTCCCTGCAAGCACTTGTTAATGAATGCCCTAGGCCACTCCCTTCCTGCCTGTACCCCTGGGCAGCTTCATTCTTGCCCTTGGATCACTCTACTTTTTGGCCCACCTTTTGGTCACTAGTCACATAGGTAAGATGAGGGGAGTCGGGGGCATGAGAACAAAGGACATCTAAAACCTATGAAAGGGGCAGGATACCCCCACTTCCTTGGACACCCAGCTCTGGGGCCCCTTCTCTTCAGGGAAGTCTATCTCTGTTCTATCCTTTAAATAAAACTTGCCTTCTATGCTTGCCTAGGTGTTTCTCGGTGTTCAATCTTCACACCAGAGAAATGGGACTCGGCCCTGATTCTCATCACTGGTATCACTTCTCTTACTATGGAATTATTCTGCTTGTCTTCTTTTCTAATCACTCACTGTCCCTCTCCCCTTCTCTCTATCCTTGTCTCTCTCTTTCCTCCTCTATCCTTCTAACTACTAGCTTTGTTATTTTGAGCCACACGGTTTTAGAGTATGAGGCAGTTTTCAGTTTGCCTTCAATTTTCAAAATGCTCCCCCATCAGGCTGAGTTGTAGATACTTGGAACCTTCTCCAGCAGAATCTTAAACCAGCCCCTCTAACTGCAGCTAGTTAAGGTTTTAATAGGTGTGGGAACTGAAAATAATGTAGTCTGAGAGCCATGCTTCCACTTCCCCCCACAGATGCCTTCCTGATGCTAATCGCAGAAAGGGAGGAGCAGAAAAGAAGGAGTGCATCACCACACTGAGATGATAATCTTCAGCCAAAACACAGGACCCTTGACCCAAGGGCTCAACTTCCTGACTATCTCATTGATTGATCAAAACAAGCCCCAAATTCTTAAGGGTCCCGGGAGAACAGGCAGGTTTTTTTCACTAGACCACCTCCCCAAAATAGCCTATAAAGACCCAGTCCCTTTCTTTGTTCAGCAGCTCATTTTCCACCGGGAAAGTGGGTCCATCTCTGTAGATGTAGCCCTGCTCCTGAATAAAGCCTGAAATGACTTGCAAGGTTTGCTGCTGTCATGATCTTTCTGTGCTTACAGGTTTTACTCCTGACCATTTTATTCCAACTTCTTTGAAGGCTACACCTATTGTTGAGTTGGTTTTAAGTCTTAAACTTTTAAGTTTAAATTCTTTAATGAGCAGTTATTTCTTGGATATGACCACTAAAAGGGAGGCAAGGGGACTAGTTTTTCTCAAAACAGAAATTTTACCCTCAAGATAGTTTTAAAATTAGGGTGACTATACAAAATCTACATTTGACCAACTTGATGCACATATTTTTAACAAAGCATAGTTTTGCTAACTCCTTGATTTAGCTAAGTCATCCAATCTCTTTGATATCATTATAACCTTACTTAAAATTCATGAAATAAACACTTATCAAAGATATTTTGCATTTTTTCTATATGTTAAGAAAGAGAAAACAATAAGCAACATACATACACACAATTTGAAATTGTAACCCTTGATTTTAGGGAAACAATAAAAAAGTCAATGGTGAAAGGACAAACTTCCATTAAGTACACAGAAAAGAAGACTATAGAAACAATCTGGTCTTATCATTGCTTATTGAACATCCTCCAAAAGAAAACTATTAGAAGTTTATTAAATTTATAGTTAATTATACCAAACAAGTTTTGTTGCACCTGCTAATTCATTTAATAAGCACAGTTGTCCATCTGCATACATGACCCTGTTTGTACTTTAGAAACAATATGTTTGAACATAATTCTTTCTACAAAATATTTACAATTCTTGCAAGGAAAGAATTCAGACTAATATGTAATTCAAAAAGGAAGATGAATTGATTCAAAAAAGAATTTAGATGCCTAAATGCAGTAAAAAATAATAACAAAACATAAAAACTAATAGCAACTGTTAAAGAGGAATGAGGTAGTATGGAAATAAGAGCAAATGTCCAAATAAATTTTGCCCCAATTCACATACTCATGACATTTCACTATCTATTCACATAACAGCAAAAAATTATTTGGAAATTTATTGTTAATTTAACTTAATATAAGTTTGTTAGACTGAGAGGACAAGACCTGCACCATTTTGTGACTCTGAGCCTTTGTCCTCAACCCAGCAGCCCCCACCCAGATCCTGAAAAATTGCGACACACTTAATGGCACACTGCTCTGGTGCCAGTGAGTTGTTTCGCAATCTGGGCCAACCAATCAGGAAATTAAGCGTTGGGTCCACCATAGCCAAACCTATCAGCCCAAAGGCCAACTGACCTCATACTGACCGCACTCACCCTTACCCAATCCTGTAGCGGCAAGACCACTGTCCTCCTGCACGCACTTTCCCTTACCCAATCATGTAATGCCAATTGCAATCCCCTGCTTGCGATTGTAATCCATAAAAATCCCTGCTCCCCTAGACTCGGGGCGCACCTCCCTACCCACTGCATCGGTGAAGGTGTATGCGGACCTTGCTCAAGCTTGAATAAAAGACTCCTTTGCATCGGGATTGGACTCCTGGCGGTCTCTGGTGGTCTCAAGAGTCTGGGCATTATAAGACAACTAGGATAACAAATACCTTGGGTTCCAAATATTTTCATTGCTTATCCTAAGAATAGGATAGCACTATGAAAACTTCCTCAAAATATACACTTGAGACAGTAAATTCAGAATTTTATCGCCTTGGATTCTTAAAAAGAAAAATATATTTTCCTCTGTTTGGTAGAAACTACATTAAAAGCATTAGATCTCAAGCTTTTCTGGTCTTAGGACCTCCAAAAATTGAGATCCCAAAATAATTTTTTTGTTGATTATATTCAATACACTAGAAATTAATACTATGGTATTTAGGAATATTTATTTATAAGTCATTATAAGATAGCAATATTATTCATGTTACTTATAATATGCATTATATTAAAATTTGGCCTCACTCAGAAAAAGAGCATCTTACTGACCCAATAAAATGGTATTGGGGATACCTCAGTAGTCCTAGGAACACCTTGAAAACAGTCAGTCTGCAGCAGACCAGCTAAAATGGAAAAAACACCCTAGGTTTTCTGCACCCATAGTTCTGAGTAATCATTTCAAATCCTTGTTAGCAAGACAGATTATGTTACTAGCAGCAAAATTGAAGGCCCCATGTTTGCTTACTTTGTATTGCTAATGGGGGCCAATTTTTGCATAGGTCCTTTCTTTTAGCAAAGTGCCCGATGAAAGTGGAGAAAGACAGCAACATGTGCTTTCAAGTTTCACTAACTTACACAGGCACCGGAAGCAATGTTGTTGCCTCCAGATGAAGAGAAACTGAAGAGGAGGAAAGTGCACAGAAACAAAACAACCCACAGGTTTTAGTCAGTATTTTTGTTACTGTGATCAAAAGACCTGACAAGAACAATTAGAGGAGGAAAAGTTTATCTGGGGCCTCATGGTTTCAGAGGTCTCAGTCTATAGACAGCTGGCTCCATTCCTCAGGGCTCAAGGTGAGGCAGAACATCATGGCAGAATGATGTGGTGAAGGAAAGCAAGTCAGGATATGGTCACCGAGAAGCAGAGAGAGCTCCACTCACCAAGGACAAAATGTAAGCCCCAAGTGCATGTCCCCATTGACCCATCTCCTTCAGTCACACCCTACCTGCCTACAGTTACTACCCAGTTAATTGCTATCAGGGGATTAATGTGCTGATTAGGTTAAGGCTTTCATAATCCAACATTTCACCTTTCAATTCTCATGCATTGTCTCACACATGAGCTTTTGGAAGCTAAGCTACCACATATCTAAACCAAAACACCCTGTAAAAGGAAACTAGAACCTGTTCAGTTACAGGACAATTTTACTTCTTAGGGAAAGTGCACTTAGGAGCGTGACTAAATATCATAGTAGGTTTATACAGAAACATAGATGTTTCCAACCCTCATAACATCAAAATTTCTTCTTAAGAATGTGGCTTAGGCTGAGAGTGATATGATAAACAGTGTCATCCCTAAGAGTTCTTTAACTAACTCAGAGTAAGGGGGAAAAAAAACAAAATATTGACATAAGCTCAGAAAAATAAGCATTAAAAGCCTACATGCCTATGCCTTATATTTCATTTTCCCTCTCACTTTAAAACCACTTCTTTCTTTAACTTAGCGAACATTGTAAATATCCACTTCATTTAAAAATGTGGGGCTTTTTAGAAGTGAAGAAAACATTTGGTCCTTCATTTTTATAAAAAAAAATTATTGAGGAGAGCAGCATCAAAACACAAATGGATTTATTTACAATACAGAACACACACAGTCATGTGCTATAGGTTTTAGTCAGTGAAAGACCACAAGTATACAGCAGTCCCATAAGATTATAGGGGAGTTGAAGATTTTTCTATTGCCTAGTAACTTTGTAGCCATTATAATGCCCTAGCACAACACATTACCAAGGGTCTGTGGTGACATTGAGGGAGATATAGAAGGGCATTTAGGGAAAGATGGCAAGTGAGGAAGTTGGGGGCCGGGCCAGAACAAAGGAGCATGGAGAGGGTCTTCTGATGAAGTCAACTTCCTGCTTGATGAAAGTGCTTATGGGCACAAGTAGGTAACCCATTCAGACAGACACTGCCATACTGGTGCTCCTAAGTGGGGGATACAATAAAAAAAACAAAAGCAGACAGGTGGACAGAGGGGGGACCAGCCAATAATAGTGAGGAACATGGAGACAGAGGAGGAAATAAGGAAAGGAAGAAATTCCAGACACCATAAAAAGAACAGGACAAAACTCTCCCACCAGATTCCCAGCTCTGGGACCCCTTCTCTTCAGAGAAGTCTGTCTCTGTATCTCTGTTGCCTTTGCAATAAACCTACAACTTGCTTGCTATCTCTTGTGTCCTGTTCTTCAATTATTTGCTGAATGGAGACAACAAACCCAGCACCCCTAGACAGCAATAATACTCATGTAAACAAATGTATTATTGTCAGTCATATCAAATACAGCAAACACAATTACACACAGTACATAGTAATTGATCACTATAATAATGGTTACTGGTTTATGCATCTAATACACTATATCTTTTTTCACTTTAGAATGTATCCTACTTTTAAAAACAGGTTTGCTGTGTAACAGTATACCCTTTTAGGTCAGCAGCAGCCCATGCATCTCATGTTTACCACAGGTCTTGATCGTATCCAGAGGCCACATGATTGACCTACACACATCATCTTAGTTTGGATAATTACACTCTGATGTTAACATAACAAAATTGCCAAACACATTTCTCAGAATGCATCTCCATTAAGTGGTGTGAGTGCGTGCACACACACACACACACACACACACACACCCCTTGATCTCATTAATCCATCAACAAAATACTAAGCTCATACTTACTAAGGACCCAATAAATTGGTGATTGTGATATTCAAATTAACAAGAATCAAAGGAAACCAAGCTAATTTCCACCCCTTTGAACCTAATATTAAACATGACCAATTTGCTTCAAAACGGAATTTTGTTGGCCTCATATACTATGAAGTAGTGCTAGAAAGGTTGGCAATAAATTTTCAAAAGGAGGTAATTTTTTATACAAATTGATATAAAAAATAGATGCACTGCTTCAACAAAAATTTTATTAGCTATATGTATAAGAGCATCACATACTTTAAAATTTATCATTGATCTGTTTATCAAGAAATGTTCTAATTTATATTTCATAAATTATTGGTTTAAAGCAACCCACTATTTTGAAAATGTGTTGAATTATGACTCATCTATGGAACAATGAGATGACCTAAAAAGTAGAAAAGGACTACTTAGGGGTAAATCAGATACTTAAAACCTCCAGTACTATTGTGCAATCAGTCATTTGCTGTCCAGCAGAGGTAAAGAGCCCCTAGTTGCTGCCCAGGAGTGTGCCAGACTGTGCTGCCAGAGACTCCCCATCTGAGCTCCTGGACAGTTGTTCTGCCCAGCAGTCTTCACCACAGTTAACTGTTAATGAGAGTCATAGCAGCAGGTATCCCATGTGCCATAACACAACACCAAAGTAATTAGAAAACACCCTGTTAGTTTGGTATTTTCTTATGTTTTTCCAAATGGAAAGATTAAGTATTATCCACATTAAATTTTTTTAGACAGGAAAATTTCAGATGGAAAGTCTGCACCTGAGCCCACCTATTTTAGAGTGGCATACCTAATAACTTCATGAGGCTTCCTCTCCTCTAAGCACCCAGCCCTGCAGAGTTTCCATTTAAATGTGGTAAGTTGCTTCATTTTCTAGTTTAACCCCAGTTGAGCAAGCAATTAGCAATCATAGAAAAATCCGTTCTCAACATAATCACCATCAGTATAATCGCTAACATTAGCCTATGGATAATGAACCTTAAATCCTGCCTGTTACGCCGTGGGCATCAATTGCATTATGGTGAACTAGGGGTCTGGTGACAAATGACATCTGTGAAGCATTACATCTAGCATAAGGTGGCTTCTCAATAAGTAGTCTTACTTATTTACCAAACAATATTTGATTTGATCTACAAATAGAATATTTATATACACAGTGATTTAAGAGAAGGCAATGTTTTCTGTCTTAGTAGCAACTCCTTTGAGCCTTAAGTTTTTAGGGCTAATATAGAACTATGAACTCAATGAGAATTCAGTAGGACTGATCAAGCAAGAGCATGAAAATACTGTTTTCCCCTTCCATGAAGACAAGGCTGTCTGACCACGGCACTCATTGGTTACCTACATTTGCGTGGATTTCATGTTTTATTCTCTATTCATCTTCAGGCTGTTCATGCCACCAACGTTTGATCATTTTCTTGAATAAAGGGGTATCATGTAAAGGAGTAACTGACCAGCTTCTCATTATGTCCTTATCCTTCTAAAAGGTCTAAATTAAACCCTATTCTCTGATTTGGGAAAAGTCACTTTATTATTTGTTGATTCTTAATGTCACTGTGATTAATATGCACATATTTTTGAGTGCTCTATTTTAATATCTCTTCAATACTTAATAACATCTTTCAAAAGGGCATTAATTTACACTTATGCACATGTTTCTGATGAGGACATATTATTTCCCAATGTAATGTCATTGTCACATGTCCCTGGTGCTTCACATTTTTGATCTATGCAGAAATTTTTAAAACTAATCATAATGACTATTGAAGTATTTACACTAGATGTACAACTGCTTTTACTTTGAGTATATTTCTGTACTAATTAAGCTTTTTGTTCAGTTTTTAAATAAAGCACTTCATATTATTTATCTCACTGACCCTGAATTTAATTAATTATGCACAGCTTCATCATCTATAGCTATAACTTCTGAATTCATTCATAAGCAGACACACATACACACTCCCTATACCTACACACACACACATACACACACACATGTGCACACAAACACAGTAAGAAATTAGGAAGGGGATATGGCTTATCCTGTTCCTTTGTATCTATGTTTATTTCTTACTAATTTAGGGTCATGGTTCTTTCCATTACTATAATGACTGTGGTTTTTTAATGTTACTCATGAACAAGGGCCTGGACCTTGACTAGGAGACCTCATTAGAGGTGGAAAGTAAGGCAATGGTTCTTGACACTTCCCAAAACCTCCTAATCACCCAGGCTCCTAACTGATGTGAAATTGCCATTCAGTTCTAATACATGATCTGTCTACTACAATGTGAATTACACACCATTTGCATGTGAATTCTATATCCTTGTTCATTGTCAAATTCTAAGCACATCCGTATAAATTTCAGTTCATCACTTTAAGGTAGTTTAGGATACCTTCTAACTTATTCATCACTGTGACAGTGTCTTTTCAAAAAAAGAAGAAAGAAAATATGTCTTATCTTGCCCACTATGAGAGATTAGTACAAACCATGTCCTTATATATTTTCTTGAGTTGCAATCCCTTGCCTCACTGTCTTCAATTTCTCTCTTCCACTAGAAGAGAGAAATTTGGATATTTACAAAGAGATGTTTTATTGTTTATAGAGCCATTTTTTGCTACTTCCTCTACACAAACCAAAAAAAACAAACAAACTTTTTTTAAAGATTACCATGGTTACACATAGGCCAGTAGTCAGTTTTGTTTTAACTTGCTATACATCAAATAAGGATAGGACTGAAATTTCTAAAATGGATGGATCCTTATATCTCAGGATTTTCAGGCAATGAATATTTCCCTAGAAAATGAGTACAACTGCTTGCTGTTTATTTAACATTCACAGTGTTTTCCTATTCAACAATACACACCCTAAGTCCTCTTCTTTCACAGCTACAGAAACCTAACATATTTCATGGAATTGTTTCTGACTATTTACTTCTCAAGAATGAACCACCAACCAAATGATCATTATAAGAAGCACCTGGAATGGTTGCTTAGCATGTCAGTTCCTAGGTCTCTTCCCAGGCCAAATTTATCAGAATCCCTGCTGTGGTATATACATAGTATCCTAAATATTTTACAAACATTTGGTCAGTGTCTACATTGAGGCTTTAAAAAAAAAAATACTATTTAATCATTTTTACCAGTATTATTTCAAGTAAAATTCTACAGGTGGAATAGATCTTACAATGTGTTGTTTTTTCTTTAAACAATGAGCTATAAATTTTTTTAAAACTCTTATATGTACAATCTTAATAAATGTATACACCTACATAATCTATACCCTTATCATGAAATAAAACATTTCCATCATCCCAGAAAATGCCCTCAATATCTTTTTCCTTTAAACCTTCCCTTATCCAGAGCATTGTTCAGTTTAAAAAATTATTTTCCATGATTTATATTAGTACATATACTACCCGAGATAGTTTCTCCTGTTGATTCCTAAGATAGACACCACTGTCACTATTTTCAAGCATGTGGTCCTCACTTTTTCCTGGCTGGTAAGTAAAATTGTTTCCATTGAAAATTAAATTTTAGTTAGAAATTGAATCACTACAAGTAGATGTGGTGAATCTGGGTACAAATTGAGTGTGATTGAAACTCGACTGCCCTTCATAAATTTCACCACACCTGCTTTCTTGGCCATTTCCCGCTGAAAATTACACGAATTATTGAAAAAGGGATGGTATGTCTTAGGATTTAAAGGCATCTTATACAGGATTTTAAAAACTCCCCTCAACAGCGCTAATAATACATGACTAATATTAGAATATTGTATGGCTAACATCCAAATATAGATCCATATCAACTATAACTCTTTAACAATAGAATTACATTATCTTTATATAGATATGGAACATTGACATAGATTGTATGTGTTTCATAAAATAAGTCTCAATACATTAAAAATGATTGAAGTGTTCAGAGTTTTTCATTAATCACAATGAAATTAGAAATAAATAACAGAAATATATCTGAAAAATGCCCCAAGTACTTAGAAATCAAACAGTGTACTTTTAAGTAACCCACTGGTCAAAGAAGAAATCACAAGAAAAATTAGAATATATTTTAAGAATAAAAATGAAAAACAATATACCAAAATATGTGCAGTCCTTGTAAGAAATTTTAGAAAATTTAGAAAAGGAAGAAGTTCTAAAATGAATGACTTAATTTTCTAATTTAAGTCTACAAAGAAGGAGAAAGTAAAAATAAAAAGCAGAAAATAATATAGAAATCTATGAAATTTTTTTAAATAGTCAAAAAGAAAAATCAAGGAAACTTGAAGCTGATTCCTTGAGAAGACTGAAAATTTTGACAAATTTCTAACTAAGTTTTAATTAAGAAATAAAGGAAGAAAACCAAATTAGCAGTATAAGAAATGAAGAGACAAAAATACAGATATTGAAAGAATAAGTAAATGTGAATCACAGTGTGCCAGAAAATTTGCCATCTTAAACACTTTGAAAGCTATAAAATCAAAACTGAATCAAAAAGTAGAAAGATGAAACAACATTATATTAAAAATTTAAATAACTGAATTCATAATTTAAAACACTTACACAGAGAAAACTCCACTTACAGATTATTCCATAGTGAATTCTTTCAAACATTTAAGGAAGAAATAGTGTGAAAATTATTCCAAAAGAAAAAAAACTGAAAAGGAAAATTTCTTAACTCATTTTACTAGACCAGTACTGCCCTGATACCAAAACTAAACAAAAATATTACAAGAAAAGAAAACCACAGGACAGTCATCCTCATGAATTTAAATGTGAGCATCTCTAAGAGAAAGATATAAAAATAAAAATACATCATGACCAAAAACTTTTTCCCAGGTATGCAAGATTGGTTTAATGTTAGGGAATCAAATAACATAATTCACCATTTTGTTAAGTAAAGATTTCTACCTCACTAGATGCAGAAAAATTTTTGACAAATTGTCATTTCCCTTCCTGATAAAAGCACTCAGCAAACTATATTAGAAGGGAACTTTGTAATTCCAGCAAAGGGTGTCTATGAAAAATCTACAGCTTCCACTATATTCCACAGTGAAAGAATGATCACTTTGTAAAAGTGGGGAATACAGCAAACATGTCTCCTCTTACCATGTCTACTCAACAGTGTTGACACACATTTTTGATGTTTAGACTGTTTCCTTTACATCAAACATTAGGCTAGGTTTCACAATTTACACAGTTGGATTTACATGTCATATGTCACAGTGAATTGCCTTTTGGAGAATTGCAGGTTTTCTATTTCTTCTGAACATAGCAATTTTTCGTTGTGATATCTATATTCATGCTGTGTCCCTCATGTGCTCATGCTACTCTATTAAAATAAAGAATAAAAGAAGTAGCATTTTAGATAAAAGAACTATTCACTAAATACATCTATCTACATACATATGAAATTCATAAATATATAGCAACATGATGGCATTTTCTTAGGAATCCAAGGAAAATTAAACAATAATTGAGGAAAAGTGTAATTAATTAAGTGTATATTCATTTTCCCACTTGAGCAATGGTTAGGGTTGATGTGAAATACTTGTTCTGGCATTCTGAATGGCTGAATTAAATGAACTTTGTTTATATCTAAGCCACATTCTCAGAAAGAGCCCTACCCTGAACAACTGTATTTTAAGCATCTCCTCCAGCTTCACCCTCTAGAGAATCAACCTATTAATTTGCTTCAAAGCAGCTAACACCACCTGAAATTATCTCATTTCTGCACCCTGCATTTCCTTAGTCTCACTGTCGTTGGTCAGAGAATACAACCATCTTGAGAACAAAGTCCTCTCTATCTTGTTCCCTACTTTGATCCCAGCTTCTTGAACATAGCCTGGCACATGTTACATATTTGTTAAACAAATAAATTCCTCAAACTGTGACATATTTTTATATCAAGACCCTTTTGGTTGCAAATACAGGAAAACTTAAAATGATAAGAGAGAGAAGTTTACTGGCTTCATCATTTAAAAATGTATATGAGGTGGAAGGATTCATACTCCAAACAATATCAATGGGATGCACGTATCAGTTTTACCTCCTCAGGGATGGCTCCATTGTCAAGCTCTGTTTGGTGACAGCTTCAGGAACACGTCCTGACAATCAGTCCAGCAGGAGAGAGAGCAACCCTACCAGCCCAGCAACTAACATAATCTGGAGAATTAAAACCTAACAGGTCCCACCTGCGAGTTAAAGTGGCACCAGTCCCACCCAAACTGCATGGCTGAGAACAGGGCAGAAGCGCTTTCCCAAAGTAGATTTAGGGTATTATTACCAGGAGAAGGGACAGGTGCTGAGTGGTTAACATAAGATGCCCTCCACAGTATCTTTCTTCTAATCCTTCGATCACCATCCATCACAGCTTGATTCAAACTTATCCTTTATTTCAGTGTTTCTTAGCTTTACATAGTTTAATGTATCTGATCAGAATACAGAAACAGAAAGCCCTGCAGTGGCTCTGTTATATAATATTCCTCCACTGTTATGAATATTTCTACAGCTTCTAAGGGCGGGTTGCTCTTCTGCCTGAATGCCTCCAAAGTCAGGGAGAGGACCATTCCCACTCAGGCTCATTCCAGCCTCACACCATTCAGCTGTGACTTTTTTCTTTGAACTAAAACCTAATAGCTAATACTTAGGAAAGTCTCAGTGGCACAGCCTGCAGAGGTCTGGAGGGGGGCCTGCTCAGCTGGCAGGGAGGTTCACTACTGGGGTTAGCATCAGGCCAGAGCCATGGCAAAGAGTCTCCCCTCAAAGGAAGTATTCTTTCCATCACTTGCCATCTTCAGGTGCCTTAATTTAAACAACTTTACTAGCCAACTTTTCCCAGTTGGAGAGTTTTACTTTATTGATTAAGGAAATCTTTCCTATAAAAGCTACCTTACATCTCTCTTCCTCAATTTTCTTATCTGCAAAATGGGGATAATAATAGTATCTTTCACAAAGTTGTAACAAGAGTTAAATGTATTGTGTATGTATATCTACATAGTCAAATAATGTATGTGTAAGCAAAATATCACCTGTGTGTGCTAGTTAGTAGTACAAACTGACATCCATACAGAGGCCTTCACAGACATTTT
Source organism: Geosciurus inauris (assembly GCA_004024805.1). Lineage (NCBI taxonomy): Eukaryota > Metazoa > Chordata > Mammalia > Rodentia > Sciuridae > Geosciurus > Geosciurus inauris. The sequence continues at coordinate 22,954 of PVHX01013908.1, read as the reverse complement.
GTGGAAAAACAAGAACTGTTTTTTGCATGGGTCATTTTGAAAGTAAGGAAGATTCCAGACAGCTCACTCATGGTGACTACTAGTAATTCAAAAGATTGTTTCAGTAGAGTTACTATAGCTTCTAAAATGAATAAATGCGCCTTCTAGCAGGATTACAATGAAGAGCATCATATGATCTCCAGTATCAATCATCACAGTCATATTAGGGCTTTTTCCATTTCTGGTCTCTGAGGAAATATGTCTCTACAAAGAGACATTGTAGTAACCACTTACAAAGGAACCTAAACCAAAATCCTGGTGGCACCCACCTCTCTCCCATGCTCCAGAATATCCAGACACCACTAAGATCAGAAGACCAGAGGTTTGTGCAGGCATCTCAAGCTCAACATGGCCCAAACTAAAATTACCAACCTTTCCTCCATCATTCTGCCTTCCTCCATGTCTGCTCCTGTCTACTCCAAATGCCCTTCTCATTTTTACTATCTCACTGCATCTCACTTGTGTCAATGCTGTGGCTTCCTAATAGCTTTCCTTGCTCACATTTGATTCTAGCTCATTCTAATACAGCTTGAGAGTTATTCAAAAAGGAGCAGTGTGCACGCCTGTAATACCAGCAGCTCAGGAGGCTGAGGCAGGAGGATCGCCAAGTTCAAAGCCAGCCTCGGCAATTTAGCAAAGCTCTGAGCAACTTAGTGAGACCCTGACTCAAAATAAAAAATAATAAAAGGGCTGAAGATGTGGTTTAGTGATTAAGTGATTAAGTGCCCCTAGGTTCAATCCCTGGTACAAAAAAAATAAAAAGTGCATATCATCTTTCAGTGTCCAGTCCCACATGTAAGGAGCTTTTCCCACTCTGTGTTAACAAGTAAAACACTGGCCCGAAAATCAACAGTTCTTCTTAGATATGTAAGAGAACTGAGGTCACAGGGTAAACCACTGTCCCAAACTTGGACAGATAGCTTTAATCAATAGACGAATATATGTATGAAAATTACAATAAAAGGATAATAATGGAAATCATTATGACTATTTCTTTCACAAAGAGAATCACATAATAGGGATTTCATTATAGAAACTGATACCTTCTCAAAATGGAATGTGTCAAAAAGGAAATACTCAGAGAGGTGAATGTTAGATGCCTGACAATTTTACAGTCGATACAGCAAAGCCCCAGGCATGCAGTTAGACTATAACACCTATGATTTCCTAAATTATACCTAAACTGCTAAAAAAAAGTTCTAAGGTTAGTACAGGATTTCTGAATACCTGACACACGATTTCCTTATAATACCTATGTATATATCAGGATTCAGAAACCAACAATGGCACAGTGCTACCAATTAAACTCCAGACCATATCTGGATTTACCAGTTGTAACATTAATCTCCTCTTCTGTCTCATGATAACACACTGAATTTAGTAATCACATCTCCCCAGTTTCCTCTGACTTGTGAAAGCTTCTCAGTCTCCTTCTTTTCTCATAACCTTGACCATCTTGAGGAGCACTGGCTAAAAATCCTGTAAACTCTCCCTCAATCCAGGTTTTCTTTTTAAAGAAAATAGTTAAATAGTTCTATTTTAAGTGGTCATTTTCCATGTGTGCAAAAACCAAAAACCTGTGAAAATCTTACTTTATTCTGCCATGATCAGACTCCAAAACAAGACACAGCAAGATTAAATCACATGCTGCAGTGTTTGATGCATGTGCTTATTTTCAAGAATTCTTAAGATTTGGTGAAGCATTCTCTCCAAGTTATTCCAGCATTGAAAACATTAGGTGCCCTAGTAATCAACCGAAATAGAGTTGAAAGGGAATGTCTCCAGTGCCCCTCAAATTAAGCTAACCTGGGAGTGCTTTTCCTGCTCAGATTAGCATTTTTCTGGGGCACAGCTCTTGGTTGCCATGCTTTGGGGTGTTCAAGGTGAGCTGCCCTTGGAAGCAACTTTGGTCAACAAGAACCTGCTATACATCCTAAAGATGTGAATAAAAGTAATGCAAACTCATAGTTTCATGTACAAATTTGTTTTCCTATTTAGCTATTTAAATCTTAATCAAATGAGCCACATAAGCTGCTAAACCAAAATGTGGTTTTAAAAGAGATTAGGTTTCTAAGGAGGAATTGAATTTAAATGTTAATAGCATTAATTTAAGACTCAGCGAGGGTTAAGACTGTTTATCCCTTTTCCCTGGCTTCTACACCATTTATAGATACTTTCATTGCTCTGGGTAGTTTTTGTGTGTGTGTGTTTTGTTGTTTTTTTTTTAATTTTTTTTTTTAGTTGTTGATGGATCTTTATTTTATTCATTTGTTCATACGTGGTGCTGAGAATCGAACCCAGTGCCACACACTTGCTAAGCAAGTGCTTTACCACTGAACCACAACCCCAGCCCTCTGGGTAGTTTTGATAATAGTGAATAAGTGGAAACCAACAAAAAGCTATGTTTGAATGCAACAGAGATAAATAAGATGGCTGTGCATTTTGCAACAATACATGGGAAAATTTCTCATGTTCTCATGAGGCAACTTAAAAACAGGATTTAGATCTTTATGTCTAATTATAGACTTTGGATGAAATTAAAAGGAGAATTTAGAGCCAAAAGTTTTTTTTTATAATGATAGACATGAAATACTGGGAGGTAAAAATGCTTTTATTCCAAACTATCATCATGTTATTATTGTTTTTCACATTCCCATAATTATCGGTAATCCTACCATCAAAATAGTTTAAATTAATTCTTGTTTATGCCCTTATTGACATGGCTTACTATTAGGCTTTGATAAAGAAAGTAAAACAGACCACATGAGTGAAAGATCAGGGGCCTTGGAGTCAAACAGAACTGGGTTGAAACCCTAACTGAGTCACTTTGATTTGGAGCAAGTCACCTAATTGTTTCTAGATTTTTTAAATGAGACAATATTATACCATATCTCAATGATTACAGGTAATCCCAACTTGATGGTTCAGCTAACAATATATGATGGCTGGAAAGCATACCTATATAATTATTTGGTTTTTCATTTTCAGTACAGTATTCAACAAATTACATGAGGTATTCAAGAGTCTGTAATAAAGTAGGATTTGTGTTAGATGATTTTTCCCAATTACAAGATAATGTAAGTGTTCTGGACATATTTATGGTATGTTCTTCAGTGGGTTGAGTGTATCTGTAATGTAAATGCATTTTCAATTTGTAAGAGGTGTATCAGAATGTGACCTCATTGTAAATTGAGGAGTCTTGTGTATGATAAAATATACCAAAAACACTATGCTCAGTTTCTCTCAATGCACAGGAAAGAGCTTTACTGAAAACCTGATTCTCTGAAAACCAATGTCTTAGAGGGCCTAAGACTAGAGAAACAGGCAGAGATCTAAAAAGAGAAAAGATGAATATCCAACCATAAAACAAGATGTTTAAAGCTCTAGAGAAGAGAATGCCTTCTACAGATTTTGAACAAAATCAACAATATAAATATTTATACTTCCAAGATAAAACAATTGTTAATACATGTAAGTTACAAATGACAAACTAGATAGCTTTTTTCCTTGTAAATGCAGCACGTAACTTACCATAAGGACTGGCAAAGTAGTTGATCTCTATGCAGTAACCCAGCAAATAGCAGTAATATAGCCTAAATCTAATAAACCACTGGAATTTTTTCCATATAAGAAATCAACATGAATCTCTTTAAGTTTTCTATGTCTGCCATAACAAATTCCCACAAACTTGGTAACATAAAACAACACAGATTTTGATTTTATAGTTCTGTAGACTAGAAGTCCACTGGAGTCTCACTGGAAGATATCAGCAGGGTTGCCTTCCTTTCCCAAGGCTCAAAGGGAGAATCCATTTCTTTGTCTTGTCAGCTTCTATAGGTTGCCATCTTTTCCTTCCATGGGGTCCCTTCTTCCATCTTCAAAGCCAGCAACAAGAGTCAGAGTCCTTACAGCACATCCATCTGCTTCCTCCTCTTCCTTCCTCTTCCACTTGGAAGGATTTTTGTGACTAAATTGGATTTACCCACATAATCTAGGATAATCTCCTTATTTTATAGTCAACTGATTAGCAATTCTTAATCCATTTGCAACCTTAATATGCCTTTGCCATAGGACCTAACACAATCATAGCTTCTGAGGATTAGGATGTGGACATCTTTGGGAGCCACACAAAAATGCCTATTGCAATATCCAAAAGAGATCATTTCTGAATTATGTAATATTAATCCCTGAGTATAAGTACTATTCTGCATCTCACTCTTATTCATTTTCTTCCAAAAGTTTCAAAACGGGATTGTTGGGTTTGTATATTTTTGACAACTTTAAAACATGAAAACCAAAGGTGTTTCCATGTTATTTAACAAAAGAGTAAAGTTATATGACCAAAACTTTTCCTGTTTATACATTGGATAGTAAAAATTGATTATCTCTATTGTATAGTATTAATGTCCCTGTCAATAAGTCATACAAGACTATCTTCACAAACCCCTGTAACCTATCCTACCATTCAAATATCTTGCATCTAGAACTTGCTAGATTTCCAAAGAGAAAGAGCTGTCGTATTAGCATTAAGTATCTTGGAGTCATGACTTAGAAAGTGAAGCTTCAAATAGTGTGCTTGGGATCTGGAGTGTGAATACAGAAATTGTGATGGGGTTTCCTCTTAATGAGCTCATTTAAACAGAGCATTGATATTTAAAGCTTCAATTAAGAAGCATTGCATCTAAAGCTATCTGGTTACTTGATTTTAAAAATATAAACTATATAGGCTACCACCCCTCAAGAATATTTTAGAAAACCATTGCTTAGTTCTATGCAAGTTCATCATTTACATCAAGAGACACACATAAAATGTGTCCAAAGCCCAGGAACATAATGGAAATAAATGGGCAAATGTGGGCCTTGCCCCATCTGAAGAGGCCGCCAGTCAATTCCAGCCTGCAGTCTCAGGAGATCCTCTGGCACTTTAATCATTCAGAGGTATAGTTTTTAATATATCATTCAAATTTTAGATGTTGGCAACTAAATAATATGTTTTCGAACCTCTTGGATGAGCAAAGAAAGCATAGGTGTGAAGCAAAGTTAGCTTATGGGCCAGTAGCTTGTGACTTTGCATCTAGATCAGCCACTTGTTTGTAACTACCCAGTATTTTACCTGACAAAAAGGCTACACTGGAAAACGTGGTATCCTGGCTGTCTACTTGGATACATGCACCTTGAAAACCTGGACAGATATGTGCACACTTAGATGAGACAAAGAGCTCTCACAATTCAGGAGCTCTTTCCTCCTGGAGGGAATAGATTGTGCCTCATTCTTTATTGTGGCCTCAGCACAGAGTATAGTATCTGTCACATCATAGGTTCTAAGTGTTTCTTAAATCAATGAATGAGTAAAATTTAAGGAAAACCTTGGAAAGTCTGAAGATTCTACTCACAGCTGTTAATGTAAAGAAGTAGTGATCTAGCCTTAGAATTTGGAGTAGATTCAGAAATAAGAACTTGATATTTTTCTTATCATCAAAATATATCTATTCTAACAATTCCTTGTAATACTGCAATGACAATTGAGGACTTTCATAGTATAAAGAGGCAAAAAAAGATTTAATTTGAAATAATAATAAACAATTACCTAACCTTAATATCTATATAAAATGTTCATGTTAGAAAGTATTTTTAATATGTGATTTCTCTTTTTCATCCGAACATCTCTTGGAAGTAGACTGATACTATCTTTTTTTTTTTTTTTTTTGTGGGTACTAGGGATTGAACTCAGGGGCACTTGACCACTGAGCCACATCCCCATCCCTATTTCGTATTTTATTTAGAGACAGAGTCTCACTGAATTGCTTAGCGCCTCACTTTTGCTGAGACTGGCTTTGAACTTGCCATCCTCCTGCCTCACTCAGCCTCCCAAGCCGCTGGGATTATAGGTGTGCACCAAGCGCCTGGCTCTATCTTCATTTTTTAAATGGAAAAGTTGAATTATAAAAGAAGTTAAGCAGTTTTATAAAACCTTACAGAAAATTATCAACAGAATTGAACTTAATCTCTGACTCAGCTCATGACACTTTCCTCCTAACTGGGGTGTGACAACATAGAATTGAATCAGAAGAATTAAATACAATAGCACCTTCATAACAGGAAGAGAAGGAAATGACTTATGCTATAGCACAGAGAATGAATAAGGAAAATGCATAGAAAAGAAGTATTTTTCAAAAAGTTATGTAGACATCAGAGCACCTCATTCATTATGAAACTATTGCAAGTTGGTTAAATCATTCCATAGAACAGATGAAACAATCTGCTGGAACTGTGTCATTTTGCATGGATATATATTGCTCTGTGATACTTTTCATTTCCTATATGTATTTGCCTTTCGTATTGGAGCAGAAACTTCATGAGGAGTCAGAAGCTAAAATATATTACAATATAAGTTCCTACAACACTCTCTACCCAGAAAGCATTTATTGAATTATTTGGTTAACCGAATGAGCTACATATATATTGGTGACAGTGTAGTATAATGCCTGTAAGCACCTGAGACTTAAAGTGATGAATCTGTGTCAATGACTAGTTAGGTGACTCTGGGCAAATTGCTCTACTCTGTGAGTCATCTGTAGAAACGGTGACAGTGGTAAGACTTATTCCTAAGTTTGTAGTGAAGATCAACCAGGTTAAAGTTGTAAAAACCTAGCAGGATACCTGCTCCATGGCAGGCTAAAAAAAAAAAAAATTTCATAACTGCCATGTTTATTGAAATTTCAAGCTGAGTAAAGCACAAGAGCTAAATACAGATTTGGAGAAGGAAAGTTTGGTTAGTTCTCAAAAATTATGTAAGATGATGAAAAGAAACTTTTTAAAGGGACCCAAAATGTATTTTTAAAACAACTTTTAATTTATCCAAAATGCAATCTGTAATAGAGCAAAGACTAGAACAAAAAAAAAAGATACAGATGCAGTGTAATTTACTAACATAAGTGAGCACAAATAAAACCAGTTTGTAGACACAAGCTTACTGAGGAGAAAAACCCTTGATATGTTATGCTTTACAAAGAAAGAGGAGAGAAGACCTGAGGTTTGGCTGGTTCAAAAGAAAGAATATGTGAAATATTCATTTTTTAACAATATCCCTTGTTTCTAGGAATAATCAATCATAGTTGTCATAAATTTATTGTTTGATCAATGTCCAGCCAACTAAATTTCCAGTGTATATATGTTCTTAGATCTTTAATCTTTCAACATGCATTTTTCAGATCCTCACTGCTCCCGTGCACAGGCGAATCAAATGTAATGACAGAAGTACAATAAAGTGAGAAGGAGAAAAGTGCACTAATTCCTCAAGAGGAAAATGATACATACCAAATGATCTCTATCATATTTAGGGTGATATTTATGAGAGAAAGCTAGTACCAAGCAATTGAAACCTTTTCTATGCAAACATAGCAGGAAAAAAATGGCCCACCACAGGACAAGTACCACACATTAATTTAGAAAAGAATTTGATGTCACAATAAGGTAACTACTTCACTGGCACTTCCTCTTTTGTGTGTATAGGAGACACCTCACAGAGCCTGAAAGCATTAAGTAACACCTTAACCCTGAATTTTTCAGCCTTTAGGCTCAAGCAGAGGAATAGCCGCCAGGCTTCTGTGGCCACCAGTCAGTTAAAGCCACAAATTTTGGGGGTTGGGGGTACCAGGGATTGAACTCAGGGGTACTTGACCACTGAACCACATCCCTAGCCCTATTTTGTGTTTTATTTAGAGACAGGGTCTCAATGAGTTGCTTAGCGCCTCACTGTTGCTGAGACTGGCTTTGAACTCGCAATCTTCCTGCCTCAACCTCCCGAGCCGCTGGGATTACAGGTGTGAGCCACCGCGCCCAGCTGCCACAATTGTTCACTCAAAATCATCTTTGATTTCTCCTTGGCATCCTTCAGTGACTAGACTAAATTCCATTGGCCTGGAAGACTCTGCTGGAATATCAACTCCCTGCCTCCCAGTACCTTCCTTAGTCTCCTCTTGGATGCAGTGTGGCAGGCAGTCCTGTTCTGAGTTACTCCACACATAACCAGGTAAAGTTATGTGGCTATTGGGCTGTCGGCTGGCAGAGTTGGCCGTTTTGCCAGAGAGGAGGACCATGCGAGTGCCAGCCACCACCTGGGAATGGCTGCTAGTGCTGTGAGTCACAGTGGTAAGCACCGAGCCGTATCTGTGGCTGCCACATGGTGGTGTCCTTTTCCAGTCCATGGACAGATTCCATCGACTCCACATCTTCTTTACCTCAGCCTGAACCTGAATGACAGGAAACATGTATCAGAAACAAGAGACCTTGCAATCTTGTTACAAGGATGTGTGACTTGATATCAATCATAGTAATCATCATAGAGTTTCCTCTATGCACCTGGGACTTTAGATACATTCCCTCTCAACCTCAAAAAACCTTCAATATAGGTGCTGTTTGGGGATATGAGCAATCTGAGGCATAGGGAGAAGTAAAGGGACTTGTCCAAGGTTAATATTTAACTAGAAGTTGCAATGCAGCTAATAGAAGTATCTAATTTGGAGAGAAAAAGCAGATTTCCGGCTGGAGAAGAAAGAAGATACAAATAGTGACAGTGAGGATTGCAGAACTCTCTGCAGAGGCAACTCCATTCAAACCTCTATACTAAGAGACCTGACCAAACTCTTGTGACTTCTAGAAGTACAAAGTTGGACCCTTTGAATGATCACATCCCTGCTTAAAGTGCCTGCCTAAAAAGCTTAATGCTGCAAGAAGATTTGTCCTGGCAAATACACCTGATAATAGTTCCCTGACCTCTTTACTTAGAACATTTACTAACAAGGGCTCAGTTGTAAATATGTAGTCCTGGCCTCTCAGAAGCCAGGAAGTACCTAAGAACCATTTCTTTGAGTTGAAATCATCAAGAAGGATAAGGCCTCTGTCTCCCAGTCTCTGTGGGAGGATAGAACCCTGCCTTAGAGAACTGCAGCCAGAAGGCACGGCTGCCTGTCATGCCCACACTGACCAACATTATAATTTTTCATCCTCTGACTCTACTGAGCCCCTGAACACACCCTTTCTTGTTCTCCTTTAAAAATGTCCCTCACCCATAAAAGAGCTCAGATCTTTCCCCTACTCTCAATCGTCACTGAGTAAAATCTGTTTCCACCACTTTAATGACTGATGACAGGAATGGCAGGGAAGATACGAAGCTTGGAGTGGACCTGCCGCGCTAGCAATCTGTACAGACAAACTGAAGAAAGGAAAATAAGGAAAAAAGGACATTCAATGGAAAAGCAGTCACTGCAAACACATTCCCAGGAGGGCAGGGCTTTTGTTTCCATTCCTGCTACTGAAGATTCAATTCTCCTACTACTGCCCATTTCCAGAGGAGCTTACTTGGAAGTTCCAAGGGAAGCAGTAGAAATGTGGTAAGCTGGTGTCACCTAAAACAACCACCTCCTCTCTGTTCATCGTGGCCAAAAAAACAAGCACCTGACTTACTCACCCTTCTTGCAAAATGAGGTAAAAACAATACAGAAGTAAATCAGGGAATTAATGAGTTGCTACTTCATGTACAGACTGACCTAGCATCCCACAACTTCCAAGGCCCAAATGTGGTCAGAAGCATCAGATGATCAGTAGCAACTGCAAGTATCCTGGCACTTTTGGAACTTGCTCCAAGTTGAAAATTTGAAAGAAGAAAGGTAGCAACTCACCCAACAGCAAGACATGTTAGAAGTTGAAAAGGTAAAATATATGATTTGATGTGCTGACCTCTCCCTGGTCATCTCCTAAATAAACTGAAATTGTCCCATCACCAGCTTGTAGTTTTAAAAAAATATTGAAGCATTTTAATGAATGTGTCCCCCAAATAACTTACATTTGAATTTTGGATAAAACTTGAAATGGAGTATGCTTCCATATTTACTGGAATTTGAAGTTCAACTGTCAAGCAAATATCAACCTGTGTTCCAACAAGTTGCTTTTAATATAAGGGTTTGTAACTGAGTTGACATTTCAGTGTTTAGGAGACTTAGTTTATCTACATCTTTCCTTCTTGAAACAATGCATGATAAAATCATCTCCCTTCTTCCTATCCATTCTGTCTTGTAAAACATAGGAATCCTCCAGAGAGATTCAGGTCACATTGTGATGGCCATTTATAAGCTGTTCTGGTTTGAATGTGTCCCGACTGGGGGACTAAAGTACTTAATTAAGTACCTGCAGGACTAAAGTACTTAATCTCCGATAGACAGTTTTTGAAGGTAGGGCCTGGTAGAGATGTTTAGGTCCTGAGGGCTCCACCCTCAAGAATAGATTAATGCACAGCGAGGTGCTAAGCAACTCAGTGAGACCCTGTCTCTACATAAAACACAAAATAGGGCTGGGGGTGTGCCTCAATGGTCAAGTACCCCTGAGTCCAATCCCTAGCACCAAAAAAAAAAAAAAATAGATTAATGCCAGTTAGAAAAAGCTTGTGATTAAGTTTGATCTCTTGATCTCTTGCCCTCTCTGCCAGGTCTCTTGTCCTGATGCCTCTCACTGTGCAGTGACTCAGCAAGAATGCCTCTGCCAGATGTGGACCCCAACCTTGGACTGCCTAGCTTTTAGAATTCTAAGAAATTAATTTCTGTTCTTTTTTAAATGATATACTCTCAGGTATTCTGTTATAGCAACATACAATGGACTAAAATATGAGCTTATTTGGAGTTAGTTCTGTTGACTGTTGCGGGTTCCTTCAGACCTACCTCTCCATTGCAGTAGCAGTAGATGATAGACACAAAGAAACCCTGCAGAACAAAGACACGCATTAGCCCACTGATAACTCAGGAAGCTTACAGCATTAAAGTCCCTTGAGGCAAAACACCTAAGTTGAAAAACTGGCTTGTAATGATTCCTTTAGAAAATTATACAAATTATTTTTTCCTAATGTTTCCAAACACTTACATTTACACTACATTTGTTAGAGTTTTCTCCTTGTTGTTCACTGAACCAAATAAGGAACTGAATACAATGCTCCCAGACAGCAAAGAACTGATTTGGGGTTTTTTTGGATTTTTGGTTTTTTTGTTTTTTTCTTTTGGCACTGGAGATTTAACCCAGGGGTACTTAACTACTGAGCATATCCCCAGCCCATTTTTTATTCTTATTCTTTTTATTTGAGACAAGGTAAGCTGCTTAGGGCCTTGCTAAGTTGCTGAGGCTGGCTTTGAACTTGCAATCCTCCTGCCTCAACTTCCCAAGCCACTGGGATTACAGGCATGAACCACCACACCCAGCCAGAACTGATTTCTATTAACTAGTTTCATCTATGTTGCCATTCAAGGACCACATCAGACCCATCCCCTGCGTGGTAAAAGATATGTATAGACTATGAATGCTAGAAACCAGAGACATAAAATATTATATGGTAAGAACACAAAGAATCTGTTCATTTACTCAAAAATATCTATTGAGCTTATACAGTGTGCTAAGATTGGCTCAGCAAGACAATGAAAACAGAAAGTTCTGGAAAAGAAGAGACATGGATAAAACACAAACAAATAACCATATGAGGAAAACAAGATGATAAGTGTTTGCAGATAAGATACATTGTGTTAGAGAGACCAATAGGTATAGCAGATGAGGAACCAATATATAACTGAAGAGGTGACATCCAAGCTGGTTTAAGTGATAAGAACAAGAAGCTAGCTGTATGAAGCATTCCAGGCAAAAAGAACAGCAAGTGTGAGCCCCCTGAGACACAGAAAGCGTGGAAATGATAGGATGCTAGGGTGCCTAGAACATCCTGGACTACATCATACCACTCCATCCAGGCAGAGCTGTGGATGCCAGAAAATGGCCTGCCTGCCTTCCTTCCTTCCTTCCTTCCATCCTTTCTTTCTCTTACTTCCATTCTTCCTTTATTTCTTTCTTTTATTCATTTTAATCATTTATACATACATGACAGCAGAATGCTCATCAATTCACTGTACATAAATGTGACACAGGTTTTCACATCCCTGGTTGTACATAAAGTAGGGTCACACCATTTGTGCCATCATATATGTACCTAGGGTAGTGATGTCCATTTCATTCCATCATCTTTCCTCTCCCCATGCCCCCTCCCCACCCTCCCTCTCCTTTGGCTAATCCAAAGTTCCTCTATTCTTCCCATGCTCCCCCCTTTATGGGTTAGCACCCACTTATCTGAGAAAACATTTGGCCTTTGGTTTGGGGGGATTGGCTTACTTCGCTTAGCATGATATTCTCTAACTCCATCCACAGAAAATAGCCTTTCAACTTTAAATGTGTGGATATTTCTGGCAAGTTAAGTACCATGGTCAAATTTCCAGATTCTTCAGACTAGACTGAAGGAGGCAGAAGGTAGCAGGGTGAAGAGGAATCAGCACAAGGGATGATGGCCATCATATTTCAAAGGAGATAACCATGTAGCAGCAACCTCTTCCTCTTTTTTGTCCCCATCCCCCTCCCCTTTTTTCACTCTTCTCTCCCAGCACCTTCTTTTGCTTCCCTTTATTTTCCATACATAAAAGCTCTGTAGGACTTACATATTTTACAACAACGTGCTGCTTATCTTGCTGCCTAGGCCTGTTCCTGTGAGAAGCAGCTCCAGACCTGCTCCTGCTGGGGTTAGGGAATTAACCAGACCTCTAGGATGGAAAACCACAAGTGCCATAGAACACAACCCCCAGAAGACAGCACATCAAAGCCACAGAGAGGGGTGGAGGTTGCATGGGAGGCAGGAAAGCAAAGGATAGGACCAGAGTGACTAGATGGCGCCCTTTACCTGGAAGGAGTTGAAGAAGAGCTCACAGTGCATGCGGATCTCCCACCAGAGCCCCGTGAAGGAGTGGGGCTGGCAGATGAACACAACGTAATGCACTCCGAAGACCAGCACCAGCACCAGCGTGGATTTGGCAAGTTTCCTGAAAGAGAGCGGCAAGCCTTTTTATTCATCAGCCTAGTGTTCTTTCAGCAGAGGCAGCTTGCTGGAAAAAATTAAGTTAAGCATTGCTAACAGAAGCCGCCTGTCCTTGGACTCCATCACTCCTGCCAGGCCCCTGCCACCACCTTTCTTCTCTTCCTGTTGCTTTTATACTAAATCAGGCAGTCGGTTCTCACTTCCCATGATTAATATCCCCTAAATCTCTCCACGCATTTCCACTCTTCTTGATTAGAGGCGGATAGTTTGACAAAGTTGTTAAGCGCTTTTCTTCTGTCTTAAGTCGTCTTATGTTTGAGATTTAAAGATGCATCTCCCCCATCCACATTAACTGCCTTCATGTTCCTAAGGCAGGATTTGGCTGCTTTGTTCGTCTTAAAATCAACTACTCTTTGAGATATTGCATATTTCCTTAAGAGTGACATGTAGTCATTTCCTCCTGCCTCCTCAGAATATTCTCTGTCAAATACTCTGTCTTAAACTATGGTTCTATAGTTCTATTCATCTAGTTTCCTTTTCCTATTTTCAGACTAGGTAATTTCATGACATTATTTCCCTTAATGGGCTCTTTATATACATTTTCTTCTGTATTTAGAGGAATCCTTCCTGGGTTTTTCCAAGAGGACAGTCTGGTGGTTGATTGTAGATGTCAACAGGCCTGGAAGAAGGAAAACCCTGAGAACTGGCAAAGCATTATTCAGGGTGTTTCTATAGAGGTGCTTCCAGGGCAGGCTGGTGTGTGTCAGTGAACTGAGTAGCAAAGACCTGCCCTGAATGTTGGCAGGAACCATCCCATCAGCTGGGGGCCCAGATAGAACAAGAAGGCAGAGGAAAGGTGAATTTATTCTTTCTCTTCTGAAGAGCTCTCTTTTTCTCCTGCAGTTGGACATGACAGCTCCAATTTCTCCAGCTATTGTTCTCTAGGACTTGAACCAGCAGCCCCTTAGGTTTTCCAGCCTTTGCCCTGGACTAAGGGTTCCACTATTTGCTCCCCTTGTTCTAAAGCTTTTGGATCTGAACCATGCTACTGGTGTCCCTGGTATTCCAGCTTACAGAAGCCTCATTATGGGATCTCTCAACCTCCATTACCACATGGGCCAACTCTCCCCACAAAAAAGATCTATCTATCTATCTATATCTATATACATCAATATCTATCTATCCTATTGGTTCTCTCTGGAGAACCCCAGCTAATACAGATGGGCTTGCTCTAAATGTCTCTTGATGTTCCTACCTCTTGCTATTTATGCCCTTGTCAGTCCTTTCTTCCTGATGTGGGCAGGACCAGCAATTTGCTTCTAACCCATAGATTTTGACAAAGATGATAGGATGACACATCTGTGATTATGTTGCACAAGACTGTAACATTCCTGTTCCTAGCAGACTCTCTCTTGCTGCTTCAGTGAGGGATGCTGCCATGTTGGGAGCTGCTGTGTCGAAGGCCCAAGTGGTGAGAAAAGGTGGCATCTAGACAGTGTCCAGCAAGTAACTGAATCCCACCAATAGTCACATGAACTTCCCCAGTCCAACCCTGGCATAAGATCATGGCCCTAATTGGCCTCTCAACTGCAGCCTTATAACAGTCTAAAGTAGAGGACCCAGACTCAGATTCCTGAGCTGCAGAAACAGAAATGGTAAATGTTAAGTCACTACATGTAGTCATTCATTTTGCAGCCATACCTAGCTAGCACACCCAAGTGTACCATTTTATGGTGGTTAGTTGGTTTTGAATTGTTTTGTTTGTGCATTTTACCCAAGAAATTGCCAAATATGGCTTCATTCTTACTTGTTTTTCAAATTGCCCTCTTTCTCTATGAATCATTTACACCCAGTAATCTCAACTTTGCTCTGTTCTCACTAATCTTGCCTTCAGCTGCTCTATATATTAATATATTTTTCTTCTTGGAAACAAGTTGTGTATGTGGGTTGAGACCACACTGGACTAAGACTAAAGAGAACTGGATTCACATTATAGACTTGATACTAAATACCTGTGCAGTGGTGGTTCAGTTTTCTCATCTCTGCAATGACAGAACAGGGCACAGAAGTCCATGGAGCTCTAATATTATAAGGCTTTACCAGGGATCATCATTCACACATACATACATTTCTATTACATCCTTCTTACCAATTCCTATGGAAGATGAAGAGTCCCACAAAAGCATATTGAAATACCCAGTTGAGAAGTTTGGAGTTGCACATTTGCTCCGCCTCATTTTCTGCTGTCCGTGTTCTCTCTCAGGAGGGCCTGGACCATGTGATCCTCTAGGCTTAGTGCCATCTACCTGTCCCTCAGGACCCTGGAGCCTAAGGGCTGTTTCCTCTGCTGCTCCTAGTCCAAATACCTCATACTTGGCATTACCTACAGTCCATTCGATTTGAAAATGTCTACATTGTCCATTTCATTCAAGACAGTATCCCTAATGAGCAATGGGTTTCTCTGACCTGTCAACTTTCAGAGATCTTTTCATGTGCTTGTCTTCCTGAACCCTGATCTGTAAGCCCTATCTTCCCATCATGACAAGACTGCAGGACACTCTGAATACCTGCAAGGCATTTTAACTCCAGCTAATGAGATACAGGGTGACAAAATCAACTGTACTTGCAGGACCTTAAATATCTTGTCTAACATCACTCTGAAAAGAAAATTACATTCCTTTCTTCAAGAGAAAGAGTAAACCCCCCTGGAGACTGTCCTCAAAATCAAGCTAACTCTGTTCTTACAATGTGTAACTAGGAGCCAAAAACTAGATTAAAACAAAAAAATAAAGTGGAGCAATAGATAGTGACATGATCACAAACATAAATGTTTGGGTACAGATGCATAAGGAAAAGTTGTATTAGGCAGTAGAATATAGGAGATACCATGTTAGCTGAACCCTCTGGATTTTTTCCCTCTTTGTCTGACTTTTTTACCTCTATGTAGAACTAAAAGTTAATGTGCAGAAAATTGATAGTAATTATACTTGTTTTCTATTGCTATATAAAAATTACCACAAAACTACTGGCTTAAATCAATAATCATGTATTATTTCTGTTTCTATACAGTTCCAGGAGTCCAGGCATGGTATACTTGAATCTTGTGCTCAGGGTTTCTCAAGGCTGAAATCACGGTGTCAGCCAAGACTGCAGTCTCCTCTGGACCTCAGGGTTCTCTTGTACACACATTTAGATTTCTAGAAGACCTTCATTTCTTGCCATTGTCTGCTGGCTGCAAACAGGGTCACTCAATTCCTACAGGCTGCCCTCAGGTCCTGGTTCCAGGCCCTCACAGCATATCAGATTACTTCTTTAGAGCCAGCAGGAGCATTTCTCCAGGCTGCCAAGGTGGAATCTAGGCAACACATTAAAGGAGTGACTAGCCCACCTTCTCTACCATATAATGTAACCTCATTAAGGGGAGATCAGATGTCATCGCAAATCTTGCTCACACTCAAGGTGAATAGGGGGACAGGGATGATACACGGCATGTATACCAGGGGCTAGGAATCTTGGGAGCCACTTTAGAAACCAGCCTACCATAGAAATGTAAACAATGCCTGTCCATAGAAATGCAGTTTGGATCCAGTAGAAGGCCACTAATTGTAGCCCTATAGATATTGACAAGTTTTTCTAGTTTATCATTCATTTGTAAATTCATTTCAGCATCCATTATCTGACTCTGTGTTCTCTTTTGAACCGTTTGCAATATTATACCACTTCCCTCATTCACCAATGAGTTAAATATTTAAAATATGTTCATTCATCTCCGTGTGAACTATGACCACATCTTTTGGAATGTGTCCTGCAATGGCGATGAATGAATTAAAGCTGGTGTGTGTGCCAAGCAAATGTACACACAGTCATCACCTGTCTGTTCACATTAAGATTGGGCATCCAGCAATCCTGGACACTAATTTTTTTTTTCAGTGTCCCATCTGGTCACCCATGCACACTGTTTGTACATCTTCACAGCTTGGCTCTCTGCAAAGGCACAGCTGTCTAATGAGATGATTCAGGGATGATTCACTAATGGTGATCTTCCGGCTTGCTGGAAAGGGGTGATGGTCTGTGTCCACAGGGAAAGCCACGAGAAGAAAACAAAGGAGCCTAATGATTTTGAGTACTCAGTGCACTGCCTAGAAAATGGATGCCCAATTTTTGTGATATCAATCCCTAAGTGATGTTTCCCCAGTGAAGCACTCTGGAAAATCTTTACATCTCTTCAGAAAAATCACATTTTCTTAAAAGAAAGAGGGGAGAACAGAACAAAACTATTTTTCTTGAGTCTTTTTTTTTAGTTGTAGATAAACACTATATCTTTATTTATTTATATGTGGTGCTGAGGATCGAACCCAGTGCCTCACACATATGAGGCAAGCACTCTACCACTGAGCTACAGCCCCAGCCCTCTTGAGTCTTTCTTGATCCTTCCTGGTCTTTTATTAATTTTTGTCTCCTTTCTGTGCACATAGAATCTCATAGATGCATGCCTACTCGTACCTTCCTCCTTTAGGAGGGAGATTAAATCAATTTCTCTCTCTCTCCCTTCCTTCTTCTCCTTTCTCCCTCCCACTTAGTTTGTGGATTCAAGGAGGTCACTCAGCAAATAAAACTGTTGGCTATTTAATATCATGTCCCTGTGGCATCTTGTACTAGTTGCTCATTTTATTCTGATAACATCCATGTTCAAGAGCTATCATTATCCCATTTCCAGATCAGGTTAGAGGTTCAGAGAAAAGTACTCACCCAAGTTACATAGTAAGTGATGATTGATTCAGTCTTAAAACCTATCCTCTTTACTATCATAGTGCATAGGTTGGGTTTATTCTAAAAACAATAAACATGAAATATATTTTTTGTTTGTCATTGAATGGAAAAATCAAATTAGCCAAAATACTCAGATACTCTTTCTCCTTGAAGCTTGTATTTTTCATAGCTGAAATGATTTTCCAATCCTGGCAACTTTTCTTCCTTTGCAAAGGAATCAAGTTGTGATTTAAAAGGGCAAAAATGTAAGAACTCTTCCCTTAAATCTGAGAGATTGTCTTCACATCAATCTTGTTTTAAAATAACTGTAAACTATATATATTATGTCACCACTGGGAAAACTGGGTGAAAGGTATATGAGTCGTCTCTCAATTATTTCTATAATTACATGTGAATCTACAATTATCTCAAAATAAAGTTATTTTAAAAACTGATTGTATTCATTCATTTCCATTTTAATCCATTTTATCAGCTAAGGGTCTCATGTACTTTTCAAAAGTTTTTTTTACTTGTGTGTAACTGCATCCTCATCTGCATGTTTTAGATGCCACCAGTGGACACTTTATACTTTTTATTGTTTTATTTTATCAAGAATATTTGAACATTTGTTACCAGGCATGGTGGCACATGCTTGTAATCCCAGCAGCTCAGGAGGCTGAGTCAGGAAGATCACGAGTTCAAAGCCAGCCTCAGCAGCTTAACAAGGCGCTAAGCAACTCAGTGAGACCTTGTCTCTAAATAAAATACAAAAAATGGCTGGATGGCTGGGGATGTGGCTCTGTGGTTAAATGCCCCTGTGTTTAATCCACAGTACCCCCCCCCAAAAAAAAGAATATTTGGTAGAGCTAATAACAAAATGAAATATGTCTTTATGTCCAAAAATGAATCAGTATAAATTTAAATACTAAATTACCATGGATATAAATTTGAAAACTAAACCCTCATTGAGATAGGTACACAAATTTCATTTTCTTGTCTATTTAAAAGGTGAAACTTGATAATCTAAAGCCTCAGAAACTGAATACTAGATTAAAATTCCAAATTGCTGCCAAGTAGTTTTCCATATTTTTCTCTCAAAAAAGAAAGTTGTCATTCTTCACTACATTTTTATATGTGGCTTACCTTTGGACGTTATTAAGAATATTAAATATGTTTCAGCTATGAAAAAAGATATATATAGCTGAAAAAAAACTTTCCCTGACTTCTATTAGGCTAGACCTGTTCTCATTAACAACTTCAAACTTTAAAAACTTCTGAGCTCCAGATTATTAAAAAGTTATTCTGAATTCTGAATAGTAGCTAAATTATTCTTTTCAGTTATTCTGAGAAATAATTTCCCCATAAATGAATTCTAAATATTTGCTCTTCTATTAGTATTTAAGATAAGCCAAGCTTTGTTCCCTCCAGTTTCTCAAATATCTTGGGCAACTCTTCTCTAAGAATACAAGTTCACATCATTCAGAACTATAGAAATAAACAGCTTTTATTCAGAACTAGAGAAACAAGTAGTTTCCAAACACCACTGCACTTTCCCACTTTATGAAGAATAAAAGGCTATTTACATCTTCCATTTTTCTATCATCCTTTAGCCCCTGCCTTCACCAATGGGATCTAACATGAGACAAGGTAGTGTAGCATAGGTCCTTTGCTATAAACTCTTAGGCCCAATTTATATTATAATACCACCATTTACAGCATTGAAAATAACTAGAGCTGGGAGCTGCTGGTTAGTTCAAACTGTGCATCCTGCCTAGACTCCAAGCCATACCTGCTGTTATTGCTGCTCAAAAACAAATGCTGTCTAAATGGAATCAGCAAAGGGCTTAGAGAATAATTGTGAAAGAAAATCAAAATGTTGAACATGGTTTATTCCTTTCTGTAACTGAGATAATACTTTATAATAACCCAAAGCAGAAAGAAATAGTTACCCATTTAAAGATTGAAAAGACTAATCCATATCCACCTGTTCATCCAATTGGATAGAGGCCACTATTACCCAGAATTTCCAAAATGATCATTGGGAGAAATGGACATACTCTTAAAATAGTTTGACATGTTCTTACTAATATTCAATTTGCCCTTTTCTTCATGAAAGGCTAAATAACAGACCTCCTTCAAATCAGGATATTTGAAAGTTCTTGAAAGTTTATATTTGATAGGTTCCAATTCAATAGAAGGATTAGGCACAATATAAGAAGCCCCGTTTGTTGATTATTGTCAGTTATGACACATTTTTAAGTGCAGACAAAATTCTCTAAGATCATCAAGGGATTGTCCAGGAATTCATATGATTCATCAAAAATACCAACCTACTAAAAACGTATTCAAAATATACTTAAAATGTAAGCATGTTAGAAAGGTTTGAGATTATTTATATGTTGAAAATATACATATATCTCAAATTACACGAAAGAGACACAAACACACATTGATAAATTTAATCCCTTAAGTACATTCCAACCTTAAATACATTTCAAATCAATTGATATTTGTTTTTTAAATAGTAACCAAAATATTTCCTCTGATAGAGGCCTGTGCTGGAGTTACCTGTATTGTTTTCTCATGTCATGCCCGACAGCATTGGTCTCCCAAATTTTAGTAGCCAGAACTCTAACAGTGTTCAGAAACAGAATAAAATTCAGCTGAAAGAGAAAGTAACATTATGAAAAACTCTTAAATTAGTCAGATTTTTATAGACATGTACATAAAATTGAACCTCTTTGTATTTAAAGACTAAAAATTATCCACTCCATAAATAAAAATAAGTGTGTCTGAGATAAGACACTGGAAGGTTAGAGATTCTTGATTTGCCTTTATAACACCACATAGAAAAATAAAAAGTTTCAACAGTACTAGAAACCACAAATACCAGAAAGTTATCTGCCCGGATCCAATTCCCAAACCAAAATTTGGGCTAAGTTCTATGGCAAACTGGTAGGACAAAAAATAATAATAATAATAGTTATTATTATAATATAAATGTAACTGCCCTTTTTAATGAATTACTACTTAGATTCTGTCTCTAGTTTTAAGGAAAGAATAACAGAGTTATTTTGAGGATACTGTCTCTCCTGTGATGTATGCAAAGCATTGGGGAATGTACATTAAAGTTTAAAACAAGAAGAAAAGGTCACCAGTGTCAGAAATTAAATTGGATTTGAAATGTTATGGGTGTGGGCACCACTAGAAACGATCAAGTTCTGCCTTCAAAAAAGAGAAACAGGACTTGGAGATTGGTGAAGAGATCCAACATGAAGAGGAAGAAAAGGTCTCCACGTCAAGGGTCATAAGGAGATGGAAGCCTGAACCCCTTGGGTCTCTTCAATCAGGGAGGTGGGTAATGTCCAGAAAGTGCTAGTCTTAGGAATAATGAGAATGTAGCTTGCCCAGAGCAGTCACTGCAATACCAGGGCAGGGGCCAGAAAAGAGGACCATCAAGTTCTGCCTACATGAGATCAGCTGTCTTGCAGAGACATTTCTTAATCGTTTCTGGAATCTGGAGAATTTGGCTATTGGGTGATTCATATGCCTCAGTCTCCACATCAGCTGATTGCATCAGGCCTGAGCCCCATGCAATCCGCTTGCTACCACCGTACCATTAACTGTCCTGTAGGCACCTGTCAATAGTTTCAGCTTTCTATACACACGGGCGGGCGTGGGGGCAGGGTGAGTTGACAGAAGGATGTGTCCAGGTTATTCATAACTACCATTTCTTGAATTCTCTAAAACTTTGCATGAACATAGGGTACTTTAATTATATCCATTTATTATGGAGGAAAAAGCTCCAGTTCAAAGAGATGAGCTGATTTTACCTGGGCTACTCAGTTACCAGCTGGAATTTGAACCAGGTCTGTGTGAGTCCATACAGTGAATTCTCAACCACAATGTCATACCTTCTCTGCAGGTGGGTAAAAAGATGCAAAACATGAGAGTTGAGGGTTTCTATCTTCACCCACTACCTCACCCTGCTCACAAACACAAACTTTTTCAAAAAGAAGGTATGAAATTGTTTATGTATCATATGGGTGCTACTTTATGAATACTAAATTTATTCCATGCACCATTAATTTCTCTCGCCCTGAGACAATCCATTCCCTGGCAATGCAGGATAGCTGGAATGAAGACATTGGTAAGTGCTAAGGAGAAGTGTGTAAAGGACTAAATGTTAGAACTGAAGCTGGAAGAGCTGTGGAACCAAGGCCAGCTGTGGACTGTAATTCCCTCTTCCTTTAAAAGAAAGAATAGTAAATGGCTTCAGATAGGCCAACCTTCAGCTCCACTATATTTTTTATATTAGTATGTTATAATTATACACAATGGTGGGATTTGTTGTTACATACTTATATGTGCACATGATATAACAATATAATTTGATTAATTTCTTTCCCCAGTACTTCTTCTTTCCTTTCCCTCTCCCTCCCCTTGTCCCCTTTTCATATTCTACTGGTCTTCAGTCTGTTTTCAGGAAATCCCTCCTCAGGTTTTTTTTCCCTTTTTCCTTCTCTAGTTAGCTGTGCCATATTTAAAATGCCCAGAACAGAGGGCTCTGTCCTCAGATGAGTAAACCACAAATAAATACTGCAACCCCCCAGAAAGTTGACTGGAAGAGATACACACCAACTAATCCATCACTTTAATAACTGAGAAGATACATTTAAGGGCAATGAAATGGATTATGGAAAGAAGGATTATTTATATCAAAATAATAATAATATATACTTTTATATAACCAAAAATGAAAAAAAAAAAAAAAAAGAAGTAAGGATTAGGAAAAACAGATTGAATAGAACTTGCTAACTTAAAAGATTGGGAAACAGGTCAGTCTTTCCAGAGCCAGAGATTGAAGTAGTGGAAATACCATCTCCCAGCCAGCTTCTGGACATCATCCTACAGCTGCCCTGGCAGGAATTTCACTTGCGCGTGTAAGCAGGGCCACCAGGCAGCAGCCATTACCACAAGCAGGGCGTCTTCCACAGCAAGAGGAGGCGGAGCTCAGCCGCAGCGGCTCAGAGCCCCAGCCCAGGGCTCACCCCGGGCGGGGCCTGCTTCTATTTGGGGTTCCTGGCTCCAGCACTCACCCAACCACACAGGGCCCCTAGCAGTTGCTCCTGTGGACACACAGCCTCAGCCGCTAGCCACTGGGAGCCCAAATTCAGGGCAAGAGTCGCTCCAGAGACCCCAGCGGAGACAGCCCACCGCACTTCCGCTCTAGAGCTCCGGAGCACCGGCAGGAGCCGCAGAGGACCCAGATCCGCC